>JAQGAY010000758.1:0-20592 GCA_034698085.1 Polydesmus angustus | reverse complement strand
GAAAAATTTTTTATCATAAAAAATTTTTTTATTAGCGAACATTAGCCGACATCTGCTACGTTGAGAACGTTAACACGTGCCGACTCAGTTAGGGAGGTCATTTTCCAGAAATTTTTTTTAAAATTAAATTTGATATGTTGATGAATGTAAATTTAAAAAAATAACGCATTTTCGTTAAATTTTGACTGATTTATTCATTTTTGAAAATTGGCTAAGTTCCGCGAACACCCTGTTGACATTCTCCCTACTTCAGCTACATACAAACACCTCCATCGATCTCGTTCTTTTCTCTTGTAAACCATTTCTTGTATCACACCCCATATTTCGCAGCCTTCCTAATCTTTAAATTTGGAATATTAAACAAGTTCGCCAACGTATGCTACAGGCATTAGACGAACTCGATGTTGCAGAGGGGCATAGTGAGTGCATGGTACAATGCTTAAGCCGGAAGTGGATAGTTTAAACACAGAATAGGGCAATTAAAGGATGACCTGTGTATAAAATATCTAAAGCGAAGAAGAATCCCTAAAAAATCCCTAAAAATCCAAAAGCTTTCAATAAATATTATATTCGTCGTAGAATATTGTTTATTTATTATATTAAAAAAAAAACAAGGTATGGGAAGGCAGCACGTGACGTTAGGTCAGTCACGAGACGGAATAATGATTAAGTCGAGTGTCATATTAAAAAATTCATCGTCCGTCGCTAAGCAACTCAACTGTTGACAACCTTGACGTCATCGTAAGAAGAAAAAGGTTAAACGCGTAAAGCGAGGGATGCGAGGGAGGGTTTCGTTGAGCGCGCGATGAGATGACGCAGCGGTATGCCCATTAAACACGGGCCAATTAAAAGACGGCGAGAGTTAAATAATTAATTCGTTTGGCGGTTTAATTTCGCCGCGTTAATTAATAATTAAGGTCAGTCGCTCATTAGCCCAGTTTCAATGCTAATCGCTAAATCACAGTCCTTCTCCCCCATAGCGCATGCGCACATTGGGGATTAGAAAAAAGTTAATTGCCTATCGTTTTCATGCTAATTATATTTAAAGGCAATTACAAACACGGAATAGTAAAACAATAAAACTCGTTACATTTCGCAACAAATGAATTCTGCAGAAATTAAAATAAAAAAAAAACAAAGAAAAAAAAAAGTAATTAGGGAAATAAATAAAAAACGAAGCAAAATCATAAGTTCAAAGCTACAATAAAACAAAAAACAAAGCGTAGAATAATTATTCTACATTGTGGTTCAGTAAAAAGTAATCCAAACTTTATTGCATTATAAATCTAATACCGTAGCCTACCTAATATTAAATTAATCGTTCGAATATTTTAACGATATTTAGAGTTTATAATCGACAATAGGATTAAAACATACATTAACATACTATACATAAAATTCAATAAAATATATAATTTTATTGATTTACTTTGATAATTTCTTAAAAATATTAATCTTTAAAGAAATCGGACACTTATTTGTGAACAGAAAAAAAATCGAAATCGGACACTTATTTGTGGACGGAGGGAGTAATAATTATCTTTAAAAATAATTTATTCATTTAAAATCATAAAATCAAATTTTTTTTAAAAAAATAGCATTTAGTTTTATAGCTGAGATTTGAATGTCCAAAAATATTTTTAATTTTTTACTCCTCATTAATTTTGTTAGGCTTACGAGCATTAAACCCACTAATCAGCGGCGTATTTCCAAATTTTCCGCCCTGAGGCGCGAAACTTTTTTGATTTCTTTGCAAATTTTTTTTAATTTCTTGCCAAATTTTTTTTTTTTTTTTTTGGTAAATTTTTTTTGATTTTTTTGCAAAATTTTTTTTTGCGAACGTAATCTTAACCTGTTGTAGTAGCTGCTAGCAGTCTTCGTAGAAGAAAAAAAAGAATAGAATAAATATAAATAAATACCGGTAAATATAAAAAAAAAATCGTGTAAATTTTATGATTTGAATTAAATGTGTAACGCACCCATGTTGCGTTTCCTGTGAATAGGCGCGTAACCGTAGATGTTGACGCCTAATTCCTGAACCGGAAGTCTAGAAGCGGCCTGCAGCACGCGTTGTCGGTCCCTGTAATGCCGAAAGTTGACCACTATAGGGCGCGTGAGTCCCTCGCCCACCCTGTACGCCCTGCGCACGCAGCGCCGCACGTCCATCTCCAGCCCCAACCCGCGCACTACCACTTCCTCCACCGCCTTCAACGCCTCGTTCAGCTCCGTGCCTTCCGGAAGTCCGGTGAAGACGGCGTTCAAGCGCCTTCCGCTCAGCTCCAGCGTGTCCACGCGCTCCTCCAACGCCTCCCACCGCCGCTCCTCCTTCAACCACTCCATCAGACAGGAAGTGACGTGCGGACGAACGGCTTCCACCACCTGTTCCACAACTCCCTCCAAACTCATACCGGAAGTCAATATAAAGGCGAAGAAGAAGCGTCTCTCCTATTTATATACACAACGTCTTCCTAATTGGAGCGCGTCAACCTGCGGCTCGCCATCCCTTAACAAGTGACTCGCCACGGCGTGTCGTCATAGGTCGTCTGTGCATAATTCATCGCTTCATATCAATAATATTGCTCGAATTGAGCAGAAATCGACTCATTTTTTCTGGGAATAAGGATGCGCTTATTATTAGCGTGACGTCACCTTCTTCCCTCCCCCATCTAATAACTACGTTAAAAATCACCGGGGTTACCTAATACCACCATGCCTAATACCCATTGAGACTATGAAACTAGGAATAACAATGGGCTATTGACCGCTGTTGAACAAATTGAAATTTAGTTGAAATAAATTATTATTATTGTTGGCTCATCCAACTACTGTATTTACTAGATTCAGCGTGGAATTAAATTCAGTGAGACTTTAGAGAACAGCTACTTTAAACCGAGTTTCTTTAGGAAAGCATTATACAGGGTACCCGTAAAAAAATAAACCCAACTGAAGTACAGTAGTATTAAATCCTTTTAATATAGGGTTTTCGTTGGATGGCGTTATGTTTTGAAACATAAATAAATCAGTCGAATTTTAATGAAAATAAATTTTTTTTAATATTTACATTAATTAACACCTCCCATTTAATAATAATAATTTTTTTTTAGAATATGACCTCTACAACTGAGTCGGCACGTGTTAATGCGCTAAAAGAAATTTCTATTAATCCTATGGTATAGTGTAGATGCCGTTAAAACGAGCACGTGCTGCCAGATTTAAGCTGTGCATAATTTTAAATACACCAGTGAGAGTTTACTCAGGTATAGAGGTTATATGGTAAAAAAATTTTATTACGTATTATTAATGGGGAAGTGTTAATGTAAATTTTTTAAAAAAATTTATTTTCATTAAAATTCGACTGATTTATTTATGTTTTGAAACATAGCGCCATCCAAAAAATACCCCATATAATCGAAATATTTGAATGGCACATAGAAAAATTTTAATTCAATTTTTTAAACTTTGGATTGTTCTATTCCGTGTTTAAAATATCCACTTCCGGTTTTAACACTAGCACTAATACCTACTCACAATGCCTGATTTTATACATCACAGCTTCATCGAATTCGTCTCATGCAGCTGTATCATGATTGGTTCAATATCACAGATTTAAATTAGATAGACTACAAAATTTGGGGTGTGATGCAAGAAAATGTTTACAAGACAAACAAACGAGAGTTGAAAGTGAAGGTGTTCAATGTTCATGCAGCTGAGGGAGAGGCAATCATTTCGATGAAGCTGGAATCAATGTAATGTAACGTTGTGAGTGGGTTTAAATGTTTGTATGCTGCGTGTGTTGAGACCGGAAGTAAATATTTTAAATTCAAAATACTGTAGAACAATTCAATGTTAAAAAAGTCCTTAAATTAAAGTTTTTCCACGTGTCATTCAAATATTTCGATTATTAAAACGATTTCAAACTAATTCAGTTGGGTTCACTTTTTTTTTACGAACACCGTGTAGAAACGATTGAGAGCAACAATAAACTATCACAAAACGGGTTTAATAAATTCATTTTTTGTGCACCGATTTTATTCTTTAAAAACAGAAAATTTGCTTATTAAAATTTTAATTTCGTTTTATTTTTAACTAACTTATCAAAAAAAAAAAAAAAAAAAAATTTGGGATATAAAAAGACGGATCGAATAAAAACAAAAGCTTAGCCTATTACGTCGCTGGCTAATCATTTCCAGTCGAATAATTTATAAGACATTCGTCAATAATGCAAAAACCTAAGAGAAAAATTCTAGAGAAACAATAAAAGCGGAAGTGCGACACCCACCAAAAATGACGAATTGAGCAAAAATTATTAAGAAAACATAAACACGTCGATTAAAATTATTAATTAAATTGATCCGTTCGGTCGATAAAAGCAATCGATCGGACACTCGTTCATCTAAGTGTAAAAACTTGGCGAGGGACATTAAGTAAGAGAGAGGGACAATGGGAACTGAAAGACTTAAAACTCTTAAAAACAATTTTAAAAAAAAGTTGACATTTTATAAAATAGTCACCTAATGGAAAACACTGTCACAAAACTTCACCAAAAAAAACACAAAAACACTATAACTCCCTCTAAAAAGTCCGTAATATCCGAAGCTTTTAAAAAGCGAATAAACAAATCAAATTTTAATAAAAATGAATTCATTTTTTTGTTTTTACATACAACAACACCTCCGATTTAATAATAACAAACCATTTTTAGAATATGACCTCTACAACTGAGTCGGCACGTGTTAATGCGCTCAAATAAATAAATTTGCATTAATCCTATGGTAGATGCCGGCACGTGCCGAGACGCAGTCGGCAGGTGTTGTTGGCTGGAAGTCCGCAAAAAGCTTTAGCCGTCAAAGTGAGCGCTTGAGTACGTTTACGCGTGCCGACTCAGTTGTATAGGTCACATTCCAAAAATTGTTTTTTTATTATTAAATCGGAGATGTTGTTCTATGTAAACATTAAAACATTAATCTAATTTCATTAAAATTTGACTGCTTTATTCGCATTAAAGTAAACATTGACATACTGAACTCAAGTTTAAGGGGGGAAAAAGCAATAAAGTTCGACAAAAATACTCAAATAAACTTAAAACTAAAGGTTTACTAAACTATCACTAAACTGAATTAGCCACTAATAAACTTGATCAGTTAAACATATTATGAAAACAACTACACTAACTGTCACACAATCATAAATTACACTTGATGGTTTTGATCGATAAATATAATCAATGACGACATTTTCCGTGGTTAAACGAAGTGGACAGAGAGCGCACTCAATAAACAAACACAAAGTGTCCATTGTGTGGGACACAAAGTTAGTTGAAACAAAGGGGCACTCAAAGAAGAAAATAAAAGAAAAGCGAGAAAAACATTGACAAAACAAATTAATAAAATACGTATGAGAATGAATGGTAACCGGAAATCGATCGGTCCTACCTTTTATTATTGGAGTTGAGTGTCGGTTGTCCTAGTTGCGCAGGTTGTCCTCTGTGTTGAGGTCGAAGCGAATGTGGTCACGCGATGCAAAGCACCTCACTATTTATACGCTCCAACGCGATTAGCCAAGAGCGCACTTAACCCGCACTTATGGGGCTCCCTGGGAGCATGCGCGGAACGCACGACAGTGTCGCCACCTGGGCCCGCTGTGGTTACCGTGGCGACCAAATATCATCAATAGAGTGACCGCGAGAGAACAGCGTGACAGTTGACAAACAATAACATTTTGTCATTTCAACTTTGTTTTTGTTTTTTTATGTTGGTGTTCATTAGTTTTTATGTCAGACGCGTTTAATGGCAACGACAACTAGCGGGGGAAAAAAGTAGCAGTGGGGGCCCCGTGAAAATCTAGGAGGGGGCCAGAGCCAGCCATGAACTCCAGACAAATTATTCTAAAATAAAATTAACGACGCAAAGAAAGCAAGTAGGTACTGGGAAAAAAACGTATTACGAGGAAAAAATTAATAATAAATAAAAAAAATATTTAAAGTAAATAAATTAACATAGAAAAAAAAAAAAATACCATGCTAAAGTAAACACAAAAACTTAATTAAAGTAGAAAGCAAAACAAAAAAATATTATATGTACAGTATAGCCTAAAATAGAAAAATAACATTAATTTAAAATTTAAAAAAAAAAATCATAATTAAAATAAATTGTCATAAAATAACAGTAACATTACGAGGAAAAAATTAATAATAAATAAAAAAAATATTTAAAGTAAATAAAAAAATATAAATTAACATAGAAAAAAAAAATACCATGCAAAAGTAAACACAAAAACTTAATTAAAGTAGAAAGCAAAACAAAAAAATATTATATGTACAGAATAGCCTAAAGTAGAAAAATAACATTAATTTAAAATTTAAAAAAAAAATCATAATTAAAATAAATTGACATAAAATAACAGTAACATAACAAACAAAAAATTAAAATACAAAACAAACTAAAAAAAAACAAAAAGCAACAAAAAATCACCAAATAAATAAAATTTATAATAATAAAATATTATTTTCAAGCAAAATCAAATGCAGGTTTTTCGCACAACATTTTAATAAAATTTAAACGAGAATTATTTTTTAAAAGCGATTTGTGAGCGGCCTTTTGATCAACGCAAAGAGCAATAAAGATATAAGGCTTCAAAATTATTAAATAACGATAAAAAAAACACACAAACAATTGAAGTTGTGAACGTTATAAAATAATTATGATCATAGAAGAAAATGGTGGAGACTAGAGAGCAACATTTTAACCAATCGATTTTATCTTCACACTTTTGAAAGCTTACATTTGTTAGAGACGGAAACAGGTGGTGGCATGTACAGTATATGCAAAGACTGGAGATAATTTTCACTCTCATTCATGATTAATGTTTATACATTACCCCTTTCATCTTAATCGATGCCTAGTTCAATGTGAAACTCCATTCTATGACTAATTCCAGGAATTTATCGAGGAAATAATTAACAACAGCTTTTTAATTACCATGCACTGAAGTTGTGTCGGTCAACACAAGTTTTAGTAAAATGTTTATGTTCGTGTCTGGCTTTAACTTTTAACCAGACACGAAAAGTGACGCGATCAAAGTGTTATTTATACACATTTTAAACTTGTGTTGATCGACTACGTTCACAACTTCAGTGATAATTTAAATGCCAGCTTTCAAAAGCATAAAAATGAAATCGATCGGTTAAAATGCTGCTCTCAGTGTCTCCCCATTTTCTCCATTGAATGTAAACGAGAAAATGAGATGAGCAATGCTACAAGTTACCCCGTAAAGGCGGTTAGAGGAAATACATTCCGTTGATGTCATTGTGGATCCGAATAATATCCTTTATCCCGTTATTTCCAGGGCTAAACAAAACCATAAAAATCATTAAAAAGCGCACAACAATTATATTGTATTAAATTTTGCAGCTTTGCTCAATTTTCTATATTAAAACAAAATAATTTTTGATCAATTATTCACCTATTAAATGTTTAATTGTTCTGTCAATATTTTAGTCTATTTTTAGAAATTATTTTTATGGAAAAAATATGTTTACAAACATCATATTTCACTTTGAGATACAGGGCGATATATTATAAAACTTAATGTACTACTAACCATTCGACGTAACGACGTCCTCTCTCGGCGCATAGGTCGGCGTAATAAGTGGGGGCGGGATAGGAGACGGCTTGGCTGCAACGGGCGAACAAATGACACAAGCGTAAACTCAGCTGTTCCATAGCGTCCATAGTGAAACCGTTGTCGTCGTAAAGCACAGTGTACAGTCCACTCTTGCTCGTACCCTTCGCACATTCAAAAGCATTAATTAACATGATTAACTTTGGTGAATCAGGAAAAAAGAGCATAATTAAATCACGAAATTAGCACAAAAAAAAACCATAGGAGGTAATTATTAATTCAAGTTTAAAAATTAACTAAATAAATGAAAATATTTTGTAATAAAAAAACAAAATAAATATGCGAGCCAAAAATAGTTATTTGTGGTTCGTACTTTGCAAGCGTAGTGCGAGCAGAGGTAGTATTCGAAGCGGTGTGGGTCGACGGTGGCCCGATCTTCCACTGTGCCAGGAGGGACATTCTGTCCCGGTCCGCTTGCTTTCCGTCCATCCATGGTCTCAAACTTGGTCCGATGTCGTTTCCGCACCACCACCATGGTGATCCCTGGTCGGTAGTTAGCAGCCACTCGGGCACAGGCTCGTTGAAGACACAGTAGCTCAAAAGACAGCATCTAAACGTGCATTCAAAAGATTCAAATTTAAAAAATGCTCATAGATAGAATTAACATGCAACATTAACAGGAAAAATTTGAGCACCTTATCAAACTGTCCTTCGCTGACGCCATCCCTAAAGTAGATAATGATCTCAGGATACATCCCCTTGTTCGAGCGACTGTAGTCATCGAGAAGCTCCATAGTCATCTTTTCCAGAGCCAGAATGGTCTCCTTCCCACCTTCTTGAACTGTAATGCGGGACTTGTAGCGGCAAGCGTAATTATCGTAACTGGCCGTTACCTGCATATCATTAACACTTGAAATATTAACCACTCATTCAAGAATAACGTGATTATAATACAGCTGCAATGGAAGGTTTTAAACGATTGGCCCCCGGGTGGTTCACATCCGCCCCCATAATCATAACTCGTTTCTCAAACCTGAAAAACCTATTAAATAAAATGATTTAATCGTTAGCATTGCAGTATTAATTTAAAACTGGATTGTCAATTACTCCAAAGTGTTCTTCACCCACGAATTGATGCCACCAAATTTCCCGTTGATTTTCAAGCACAAGTTGCTCAGAGTAGTTGGTTTGATCCCACGTTGGTCGAAAGCGTTTTTTTCTTTAAAACACTGAGTGTAAATTCCCAGTGTAGAATCTCCGATAGTTTTGATTGTATCTAAATTATAGGGGAAAAGTTATTTTTAAAGAATATCTTCGGAACTTACAGCTTAGACAAAAAAAACTTAAATTCATTTTTATGAATTTCCTTAGTTTAATAAATGTTTTGAGAGGGTTTAGATTGTTCAAGCAATGTTTTTATCGATGTACAAACACGGTTTTTGTGATTAAAGTGATTAGCTCACCATAGAAATCATTCCGGCGTTGATTTGGCATGATGAAGATGGCCAACAGCGGCAAATCGTACTTGTAGCTTTTGATTGTGTTCAACTGTTTTTCGATTTCCCACGAATCGTTTAACTTCTTAATCTCCTTCGCTTCGGAGGGAAGACTCAAGCCCATCTGCTGGGCTGCTTTACTCAATTCTTTTAATAGAAGCCTAAAAAAATAAAAATAAGAACGTGTGAAACAAATCGAAAACAAAAAAATCCTCATAAAATTGGAAAGATTTGACTTTGATTTGTTCAGGAAGTCCCTTTCCATTGTCAAGGAATAGAGAAGCACAGTACGAATAGGAATAGCGTTGTACAATTGCGCTCCTCGAGAACTAAACCTTCCGTCTACCACTTCTCGAGTTCCATTCTAAAATTTGGAAAAAGTTAGAAAATAAACAACACAGCTTTAATTGCGATATTCGAAGCATTATTGCGTACTTTGTACTCCATTGAGGGCGCGTCTAGTACTCTTCCTTCGATGTTGTCCATCATTTTCGCTTCGATTTGGATGTTAAAAGCTTTTAAAACTTTATTGTCACTAAATTTTAATTTTTTAATCTGCGATATGCATGTAAAACTATAAATTAGCTCTATAAACTAACAACTCGAAAGAGAAAAAAAAACTCACGATATCGTCGATCCTCAACATTCGCTGCGATGCACCCATCGTTTGCTTCTGCTCAAAAAGAAAGAATAACAATAATTAATTTACAGCATATTAAAAATAGAAAAAGACCAAGAAGTTATAAATCATACGTCAATCATTATAATAAATAATATAAAAATAATTTTTACCTCGAAACAACTTCAAAACATAAAAAACTTCTAACACAAAATTAAGATAAAAAAAGTCTAATTCTACAAAATGATAACTAAACTCGAATAACTACTAGAGCATCTTTGGAGGGAGCAAAGAATGCTTTAAAATTATTGCGAGACAGGTGTGTCTGTGTAACCCAGTAAAATTATAAAAAAAATTTATTTTACGTCAAGCAATTGGCTGCTGAGAGCTTCGCTTAAATTGTCCAGCACCTGATTGGATTTGATAAAGCACAACTAAAAAAAAAAAAAACAACAATAACATCGTTAATATGACGAGGTAATATTTTTTAAAATATATTTTAAGGAACCTCCATAGGGATAAAACAGTTCTTCTCCTTAGGTTTCGCTTGTACACAAGGCAAATTCGGATATCTGGAAATTTGTTTTATTAACTTTTCATTAGAAAAAAATTCAACTAGAAATAAATAACTTTACTTTAATGTAATGTTATTTTTAAATTTATAGTATTCCTCAACAGTCATCCTCTTTCCATCAACTTCAAAGCTAAATAAATAAAAAAAATAATTAAACAAACTTGATTAAAGACATTTTGCCAAACGAGAATAATAATTGCTACAAGGTACCTGTGCTTATTGGCCGGAACACCCAATCCAAAGGCAGTGTACCCAAATTTATGGCCCGTGAATTTCACGCCTGAAAAATAAAAACGACGATTACGATTTTGAAAACGAATATGTCGAGAAAAAAATCTTTTTTAAAATTTTTTTTATAAGTAGTAAAACCTTGAATGTGCCTGCTCATATTGTTTGCCCAACGGTTATAGTCTTCCTTTTCAAACTGTTCCTGCAGGTCCAGCATGTGCTGACCCTTGTGAAACGCACGGACAACCACTAAGCAGTTCAAAACAAACGCATTAAATTATGCATGAAAGTTTAAATAGTAATTCTGTTTCAAACTCAAAATACATACAAAGGTCTAATGGTCTAAACAACCCCGATTAAGTAAGAACAACTATGGTGTAAATAGAATGTTGTCTAATTCACTATTTAATACTTTTTGGAGAAGCGGAAAATTGACTGTTTTTTTAGAGCGCAAAAGTTTTGGTCAAAAATTGTAGTTTGTTTGTTATTACTGTATTTATTAAAATGGAGTATTTTGTTGTCAAAAATAAGTTTAGTAAACAAAAGTTGTAAAAAGAGCGTTAAAATAATATTATTGTTCCTGTGTGAATTTGCACTTACTGTCCACTTGCAACATGAGGCATTTCCATGTGGGGCGCACACTCTGAAAGGCCCCATTCCACAGTTCGTAGTAAGGATTGAGAGGGCGCCCTCTTTCTCGTCCACTCTCTCGCAGCACGTCGAAAAACAAGAGTCTTCCAATCGAAAAATATCTACAAATGTTTAAGATTTATTATGACTTATTTAGATGCTCAGTACATTAAGAGTTCCTTACCCATTCTGAAGAGCGGATTCCCGGATGATAATGTCCATGGCCTGGATTTGTCTGGCTGGGTAGGGAGCAGGATAGTCGCCGTCCACATTGAAATAGTCCAAGGCCTCGCTGAGGTTGATGACGCCGGAATCAGCCGCCTTCAAAGCTAAACAAAACTCTCGATCATCGCTCAAAACCACCTCAAAACGAGTCTAGATAAAAAAAAAAATATATTTAGAGCCCTGCACTAGTTCCGTCAATACTTTGCGAGTTGATATTGACTATTTTTAAGACAATATTGAATAGTAGTGGTGTTACCACAGTTTCCATCGGAAATGGTTTGTTGGTATAGACGGAATTGCGTCCGTCGTAAGCCGCGTAGAACTGGTTATCTTTTGCCCGAACTTGTGTAGCCACCCAGCGGTCCATCACCTCTCTCAACGCCGACTTGTTCTTCACCTCGATGTTGCGTTTCTTCGACGTCACGCGAACGTCATAATGCCACACCAAAACATTGGCAGCCTTTATCACCAGTTTAAGAAAATTTGCTCTCAGCAGAATTGGTTTTCCGGACTTTCCACCCTGAATCGGTCTCTTCACCGGTCTCAACTGAGTATTAGGAAGCGTTCCACCATTACCTCTTCTCGGCGAATTACCTCCGACCGTCTCTCGCTCATTTCCAGGGACCGAAGCCGGGGCATTGGCCCGGGGCTCTTCTTCCGCAACTACTGGAATTTGTCCACTGTTAATGCCTGTCGCTTCCGATTTCACCTGACTAGAAGCCAGCTGATTTTGGTTGGATTCTTTCCGCGCCTGCTGAATGCGGCTTCTGCCTCTTCCCCATCCGATTCCGCTCGCTAGATCTGTCGTTTTTTCTACTTCAGGTAAAGAGACGGTTGTAGCAGGTTCTTCAGTCGCACCCGGCTTGACCAATTGAGGTTGATTTTCTGTCGCTCCTCGCCCCACCACCGGATTCGAAACCGGATTTCTCGCTCTCCCTCGTCCTCTCGCTCTCCCCACGACTCCTCCTCCTCCGGCTTCTCCCGGACGACGTTCCATCTTCTTTAATTCAGATTATCTATGTTCAATTAATTCTGCTAAAAGACAATAATTTTAAGTCAACATTGAACTCACGATTATACAGTATAGTAAACGAATAAGAACAATATTATAGAAAAAAACAATAAATTAATTATGTAACTAACAACATAAAAAAATAGGTATGTTTTAGAATAGAGCTGAATTAGAGGATCTTTAAAAAAATATAAATACAAGTATTTTTCAATTATTTTTAATACAGGGAAGGAGAAGAGCGGCTTCCAGCTCTATCCTCAATCATCTTTATACAATTATTATAATTCCCAAGAACAGGGATCACTTTTATCAACAAATTGGAATGTCCAGATTCAGCAAAGCATTAACTTTTGCCCATTTTACAACCCAAATCTAGTTTGTTTTTCTTTAAATGATACAGTAGTCTCTTTTCAGTATTATTCAAAAACATAAAAACTTGTTAAATTTGGTTTTTTTACAAGTATTCGCGACTTTAGCCATACCATAATCTATGCCATACTATAGCCATACCATATAATATCAGTTCGTTGCTTGTCCATTTAATCGGGATCGAAAGTTTGCTAAACAAACGTTCCATTACGAACGCACGTGCCTGACATTGAGCTAAGTTTACCTTGAGGTTTACACGGGTCGAGTAAAGTGAGCGAGTCGAGTGGAGAGTTGAAAAAAGGCTGCGATAGTCCGTTTACGACATTCTCAATTTCTCATTCAAATAATTATGTGAGAGAAAAAGTTTTAACAACTTTAACATAAATTGGCAAATAATCTTCATGATCATAATTATTAATTACCACTGAATTTCGGCAACGAATACAATAGGCCTGCTGTATATTATTATTATTACAAGTACCGATATTACAGTTTCGAAAGTTACGAGCAATGCAGTAAGCCTAGTTTACAACGATATGAGCAAAATATTATTAAACGTTGGTTAATGAGTCTCAATTTAATATTGTTATACTGTATTTACTTGCCCACGACTGGAAGCGCTTTCTGCATCATTTAAATTAGTCCCTGCCTGACTAATTTCACTTTTAATTTATCAATAGACTGTAATATGAAATTGGAAACATTTGCATAAAATACATTTAAATTGACGCGGAGAATTGGATTAACTGCGCATGCGCACAGACTCCATATGCTGGTCGTATGCGCATTAATCAATGCGCAATGGCAGCAAGCCGAACTTACATTTCATTGCAAAAGTTGCCCAATTTCTCTCCCTCTCCAACCCCTTTTTTTCTAAAAAAAAAAATTGTTTTGGGTAATAATTTTATTATCACGGCCATCGATCACCTAGAATTGACCTCTCTTACTGTATGTCACTAAAATGATACTACTAGCTAAGTAGGCCTACTGTATCTTATTAAAAATCTCAACTTCTGAACTATGAATTGTCATTTTTTTCATCAAACATTAAAGTCCATAATAGTCAATTAATAAAGCTGATAAAAATAACTACTGTATTTGCGATAAAAGCCAATGGAAAAACAATCGACAATCGTTTTTTAAATGTGGAGCACGTAGAAAAACCAGTATCGATATTCTATTTTAAATTATCGATCTTTCTTAATCGATTCTCAAAGAGAGGAGCTATAGGGAAAAAGTTATTATCCTTGCGAGAAGTAAACGAGTGCGAATTTAGCGTCTCGCACATTTATTATTTTCATTCGATCGTGATTAAAGATGGATCCGAATGTGTTCAGCAAACACTTTCCAGTGGTTAGGACCCCCATGTTGCCAAAAGGGACCTTTCTCAACAAAGTGGCGTTGGTGACGGGCGGAGGGACGGGATTGGGCAAAGGCATCGCGCTCATGTTGTCTTCCCTGGGAGCCAGCGTAGCCATCGCCTCAAGGTCGTTATGCAATGCCACTCTGTAACATAATCCGCTATAACCCACGCGCTTGCTTTATTCGTTTTATTGCGCTTGTCGTTGTCGCGTAACTTAAATAATATGGAAAGCTACCTACTATTAAAACACAATAATTATGCCAGCGCATAATTTTTGTGTGTAACGTAATAATTTTACTAAATTATGCGACGTATAATGGTATAACCGTCGATGCAATATGGTATTATTTGACGCGTTATACTTATTATGATTTGATAAATCCCACTGTCTGGATTTATTAAATCTTTTCCCCCACGCTTGAAATCAATGGCGGGTGAATATTTACTTTGTGGACGTGTGTTTCAGACGATTAAACCTGCTGGAAGACACCGCGAATGAGATCCAAAAGGCAACCGGGAACAAGGTGAGATTAAGAATGATTATTAACGTTATTAATTGTATAGCCTCAACGTGTTGTGTGAGCGTAGGTGGTTCCTTACGCCATGGACGTGCGCGACCCGTTGGCTGTGAAGAGCGCGATAGATAAATGCGTGGAACAGCTGGGTATTCCCGACATCGTCATCAACAACGCCGCCGGCAACTTTATCGCTCCGTCCGAACGTCTTTCGCCCAACGCCTGGAAAACAATCGTGGACATCGTGCTCAATGGAACTGCTTACGTCACGCTCGACGTCGGAAAGAGACTCATTCAAGCCAAGAAACGTAATAATTGAATGTAACAAATTTATAAATTACCAGGAAACGTTCCCCTTTCAAAGCACACACAATAATGAGACAAATAATAATAGTAAAAAAACTACATTATTAGTTGTTATCATTGTAGTGTTTTTAGATTAGATATAGCCTACTGTATTTGTATTGCGAGTTTATACCATTGCCATAGCAATCCATTGCGCAAGATGTTGGAATGTAACAAAATGGGCATCAGCTGATCTCGAAAAGCTACGATGCGGGGATGCCCCTACTGGATGACGTACTTCCAGAAGGGGCGTAGATAATGATTATGATTATTTTTCTATTCAAATAATAATTCATATGACGAGCATTGAATTGTTTATGTAATTTTTGTGACTGATACTTTTATCATCTTCTCAAACAATTTTTTTTTTTTGTCGAGCGGTTTGGATTTAGTTGTAGTGATAATAATAATATTATTATAAAATAGTGATATTGTTCAAATGTGATTTCAGGAGGATCATTCTTGGCCGTGACCACAGTGTACGGGGGAACAGGGTCTGGTTTCGTCACTCCCAGCGCCGCAGGCAAAGCCGGAGTGGAGAACCTGACTCGTTCTTTAGCCGCCGAATGGGGACGCTATGGACTGCGCTTCAACTGCATCGCTCCAGGACCCATTTACACCGAGGTCTCTGTACCACCGTCGCCATCAATTAAAACAACTTAATAATAGTACCGTACCTTAATTATTATCAGGGAGCCTTCTCTCGCCTGGACCCCAAAGGCTTATTCGCCGATGAAGCCAAGCACCGGTGTGCGGTCGGTCGGATGGGAGAGGTAGAGGAGATGGCCAACCTCACCAGGTGAGTGTTCAACTTTGGATTTTCTTTTCAATGTTTAATATGAATCGCCTGTCCCAAAAAAAAAAAAAGATCTCTTTAAAGTTTTAAGTTTGTAGTTTTAAGCTCGAGTTACATACAGAAGTCAAGTTCTAGGAATCGGGCTTTTAATAATTTGTAGACTTTTATTATTTTTGTACTCGCGAGGGAAGGTATTAGTCGTACGTTGTTGTGGTGTGCATTATTATTAAGTTAAAATTGCAATCTGAAACCGTTTTTTTAAAATAAATTTCAGACGGCTATTTTAAGAGAGTTTTCAATTACAGAGTTCAAGAGTTATTTTAGTTTTAGTTATGAGCTCATCTTACTATTTCTTCAAACTTTGTTCAAGTTGCACGAAATGTGGAGAGCAAAATTGAGTGCTTAAACCCGTTTTACCGGTGTTTGTTGCAGAGTTTCAAATTGTTTTTCTCGCGTTTCAGTTACATCGTGAGCGACTACGCCAGTTGGATGACCGGTCAGGTGGTGGGCTTGGACGGAGGAGAGGTGGCTCTACAGTCCGGTACCTTCAATAAGCTCCTGCAGGTAGATGAGGCTGGTTGGGACGAGATGGAGAAGATGATCCGAGGAACCGACAAGAAAAGCAAACTATAAGATTTACGCTTTTAAAAATATTCCCTTCAAATATTCCATTGCTAACTAATTAATTTCACTAAACAAAAGAAAATGTATCAGAAAAATAATTGTTATACATCTAATTGAATAACAAAATGAAGAATTAAAACTATAATGAAATTATTATTATGAGTACTTTCTATATCGCACGCTTATAAAAAGAAGTTCGCCGGTCCATAATGTTGAGTCTTGAGTTCCAGCTTGAAACTGAAAGAAGACGCTAAAATTAAAACTGAATGAGAAGTTTGTTTCGTTATCGGAAGTATTTTTTTATTTTTAATTTTTCACCCAAAATAAAAATGTACAAATATTTTTGGGATTCTTTTCTTTTTTTTATACACCGATTATTGTTTAGATAATTGTTAAATATTATACAAATATAGAAAAGAAAATTTTTACGTTTTTGAAAATTGCAAAAAAAAAACCCAACATCGAATTTTAAAATTTGCGTACTAAATGCATAATAAAAAATGCATAATAAAAAATAGGAAATATTTTTATGCAGCTTTCTATTTTTTTTACAACTTTATCACTTACAGTAATAAATGAAATAATCTACTTACAAAAGAAAAATAATAGAAATAATTCGGAATTTTTTTTTCTCCCCATTTTTTCTTCCATTTCAGATCTATTAATCCGAAAACTTTTTAAGTTCTTTTCTTCAAACAAATTTTCCGTTAATTTTCTCTACTTAATAATTATGTAATAATAATTTTATATGTACATAAAATTCGCTCTCTCTCTCTTTCTCATTAACCGCGCAAAAAATGCAACTACTATATCTCTCTAAAACCGCGCATAAATTTTACTAAAAAGGTCGAAAACGCCAATCGAAATTATTTTTTTTAAAAAAGTTGCGACATTCAGAAATTATGCTAAATATTAGATACTGTAAATCTAATTATTAAAGTTTGTTATTAGTGCCAAAAAAATTCATTATTAGGAACATTATAATATTTCTTGAGGGAGAATTTAAATTTAGTTCCAAGAAATTTTTGTGACATGAAAAATGTTTCGTATCTAAAAGTTTGCAATAACACAATAATTATTTCCTCGAAAAAAAATGTACGGAAAAAGTGATCAAGAAAACACCCTTTTTTTTTTTTTTTTTGATTATTTTGATGTAATTTTCCTTTTGATTTTCGACCTTTTCGTTCAAAATCTAAGATTCCCTCACTTCAACTTTTTCAATAGATTTATAAAGCGGTAATTAATTCAATAATATTATTATGAAAGAAGAGCAAAATAATATTATTGATTGAGGCTGAAAATATTATCAATACAAAAGCTAATGCAGTGCAACATCAGTATAACGAAAGCAATGGTTCAAAAAATCTCAACAAAATAGAAGGAAATTTTAACATCAAAAATGCTTTTAGAAACAATGTCCCAATGCAAAGAGATTCTTTAACTATGTCAAATTTTCGGTACAACGAAATATCTGGTTTTGTTTTATGACGAGATTCAAGAAAATTTTTTAAATTATTCCGGAATTTTTTAAAAAAAACAATACTTTGGTTTTCTCATTCATCAAGTTTTCATTTGAATTTTGCTATACCGACGTTTTACTGTTATAAAAAATTAAGAAAAAAAAACTAATTAATTTCCCTACAATTAGATAGAATTACTATTAATAACGTTGACTAGTAAACATTTTAACTACTTTTGAAAAAACAACTTCTAAATATAATTTTCTCTCTATTTTTGTTCTTTAAACTATGAATTATCCATCAAACACGAAACTGGAACTAGAACTAAAAACTTATCTCGATTTAAGATTTTTCAACCAATGCGAAAATAATACTGTAATTAAATACCTCAAATATTAAATTATATCAAAAAGTTTGTTTTTTTTTTCAAAGAAAAAAAAATGAAGTGTTTCCATTTCCTTAAAACAAAAAAGTAAAACATTTCTTTTAGAAAACGGGAGAAAAAGGAAGAAATTTCGTTTTGCAAAAAATTTGTAAAAAGCTCATTTTTTTGTGTGTGTTTTGAAAACTTTAAAAAAAATTAACATAAGAGGAAAACGAGAAAAAAATTGTAAAAAAAATTCTTCTTATATTTTTGGACAGAAATTCAGTTTTGAGTAAAGAAGAATTTTTTTTTTCCATTTTTCAAGTTCGGTTTTGTTCCTGTGGGTTAGTGTAGTGGCGAAATTAGCAGACAGCGTGCTCGGTGATGGGGTTCTCCGTAATCCTCACTCCAGGTGGGGCTCCTCGCATACCTCCCCCGCCCATAAAATCCCCTTCGTCAATGGACTGAGAGCGAGACTGGTTCAATTTCACTCGAGACAACGACGGAACTGCAAATGGAAACAATCACAATCAGTCAGGGAAATTAAAAATTACATGATCCAAACGTGGCGAGATCTTGTTCGGACAAGCGCATGATAGTCCCCAACGTTTCAATTTAGCTGTTTAAAAACACAATCCATTTTAATATTTTTCAAACATGCTTTAAGCTGAAACTTTCAAATGAGTTCATTCGAGGTATTATTTTCTTGTTTATAACACCGTATTTTCAATTATTTCATGAGAGTTAAGAAATTGTAAACAATTATTATTGGCTTTACAGTTTCAAAATTTGTTATTTTTGAAAATTTAATGAAAGTTGGGGGTTCCATCAATACGTAAAGTTCTAAAAATGACTTACGTTCCGCAGCACAGGCCGAGACTCGTCTCCTGTTATGCACAGCTGATAGAGAGAGAGAAGTAGATATTAAGGCATTCGATTAGCACGCAGAACCACAGCTAAATTCAAGTGCATTCAATATACATTCTCAACGAACACTTAAGTGACACTTAACTACTAACTAAAAGTGCAGTGCTTAAAACATTTAAACAATGCTCTTTTTGTAAACTCACCATATCCTAAACCCTGCAAAAAGAGACGCAGGGCCTCGCTCACTTTGGCCGGTTGCTCCTCCAACACGTGACCGCAATCCTGCAACTACAGAACCAAAAAAAAAAATGTCCTAAATTTTTGTTTGTTAACTTTAAAGTAATAAATGTCTTAGTTAATTAATTGCAAGTTGATTTTCATATAAATAAAATCAAATTTGATGATTTAAACTTTAAAGAATAATAATTTTGGAATAGTCCTTTGATAATTTAAAATTAAAACATCTTCGATATTATTAAAATAAGGGTACTAACTTTCATCCAGTTAGAGTTAGTGGGGTCCAAGCGTCCGTTCATGGTAACGGTGTCATCCACATGAGGCGAGTTGTTACCCGTGATCATCATCACTGGACACCTAAATTAACAATTTAAGAACATTAGTTAAAATAGAAAACTAGATTAAAAAATGAAACGAACTTGATCATTCGAGCTCCTTTTTTCTTGCTCGGATCCATCTCTCGGATGATGGCCAAATCCGATCGGCTATTAAAAAAAATCAACAATAATAATTATTAAAACATCTAACTGATAAAAAAAAAGATAAGATTATAATTTCAAACTCTTTCGCTTAACATCAAATTAGCTTTTACGACTGTTTTAAAATTTTTGAAATTAGAAATTTACTTGATGTAAGAGTCTACGAAGAGTCCAAGGTTGAACGCGTTGACGTTCTTCTCGAAGTACTGTTTGAAGACTTGGACTAAGTCGTGATTCCTCTCCTCGGTGGCTTTACCAAAATGGTGCCACATGAGATAGTCCATGGCTGACTGAGTCATGCCTTTTGACTTGAGGTGACGAGCGTTGAGCTTCTGGTAGCCCCACTCGATCCATCCGGCCTGAGTGGACACGCAGTTCACTAGAACCAGAGCGTCTACTTTATCCGGATGAAGAAGCTAAATTTAGATACGTGTGTGATTAAAACGTTCCAGAATTAAATAGAAAAAGAAGAATTACCGAGAAGCGGGCTATGATGTTGCCACCGGCTCCAACGCCAAATCCGATGATTCGTTTTAAGCTAAAAATAAACATAATATTTGTACATACTCGTATTAATAAACACATTATTTGAAGCAAAAACCGAAAAGTTTTAACGGAGTCAAAAAATTTTACTTCCTAAAACACGATTTTTAACGTTACTTTCTGCTCGATATAAAAATACGAAATATAGTACATGTACACACAAAAGTTAAAGCTCTATCTATAAACATTTGTTGGTAGTAGATAAAATTGCAGTAGATGTTGAGAA
>JAQGAY010000757.1:0-20649 GCA_034698085.1 Polydesmus angustus | reverse complement strand
CGCGCGTCGGCGTTATTAGCTGTGTAAATAAAAATCAGAGATATATATCTCGCATTTACAATAACATGATTAAAAACTCCTATTCCAATATATACACTAAAGGAGAAATGAGAAAAGAAAAAAAAAATTAAATATAAATGAAATTTCTCAATAATAAATGTTTTCATTTTTGCGCATTTCGCGTAAATATGATTAAAATTTATTTAAGACTAAATAAAATAACAACGAAAAAAAATCACTCAAAGTTTATCAAAACAAAATATCGAAGATCAAATTTCGCAATACTATGTTTTTTAAAAAAATCCACATTTTGATCAATACAAAAGGTGCATATTCCACTTACAAGTCACGCGAGAGCGCACGTGCATTACGTCATGAAACTGCGGGAATAATGTCTCGCCCGCTTTTTTTTTCCTTCTCTTTCTCTGCCATTCTATTGAAATAAAAGTAAATTGGGTGTGTAAACAAAAGAACATGTAAAAAAAAAAAATGTGTTAAAAAATCGAATTCCTCGCAAATGGAATCAGCATAAATAGTGCAAACAAAATCGTCAACTATAAAAAAAAAAAAAAAAAAAAAATGCGCCCGCGCGACACGTTTAACATTTAGAAGTAAATTTGGAAGAATCAAATAAATCTTCTCCAACTTGAAAACGTTAAAGAAAAATGTCTTCGATTCTGAAAATGGCTTCATCTCCCACTACCACCTTAACCTCCTCACCTACCGTAGTCGGAGTGTGAGGGTTTAATAGAAACAGACGTCTCTTCCGCCCACAATCAGCATCCCCGATGCGTCACCACGCTTTTTGCGCCATTTTCGTTTTTCATCAAAAGCGCATTCGAAGAAATTCTCCATACGCTTAGGTGTGGATGATGGGAACATGTGCGGCGTGAAGATGGAAGAAAACGATAAGCAAATAAATAATGGAGACAGATCAACCCTTGTGTTGTTTTTTTTTTTAAACCCCGTTAAAGTGGAGAAAAATTGTTTTCAATTTCGCTTTTCAAAAGAATTTTGCAATTTCGTTTGATAAAAAAAAAGAAAGAAAATTTAGCTTACTTTTAAATTTACTTTAACCAATATATTTAAGTCTACCAGTAAAGACAATAAAAAGTAGTAAACAATTCTTAATGTGTATAATAAAATACACCTGAGCGCGCGTTTTATTTTCTTTATTTATTTAAAATTATTGTATCAATAAAACTGCCATTTCAAAATTAATTTATTAAAATAAAAATATTATCATTTTAAACGCTACCTATTAGCGTTTTGTTTTTATAATAATATTTTATTTAAATAATCTATCGCTTATAGTCACGAATGAATGACTAATCAAACATTTAAAATAAAAACAACCGTAATTATTGCAAAAGTTGATTGCCTTAATTTAACGTGAGAGGGTAAACATACGTTGCCCATCTGACTACAGTGATAGCGTAGCGTATTTAAATTATGGTAATGTAATAAAACTCTGTAATGCTTTTATTTATTTGCGTTCTAAAATTCAGTAGCGCAAATAAGAATTTTAAATCGCGCAAATTAGCGAATTCAAAAGTAAATAAATAAACAATACTCTTTTACACCAACCCTTCTTTGCATAAACAAACATCCATTATACAAACTTAACAAACCCAAACTTAGCTTTTCGTTTTCCATAAGTGCGGCTTTATTCCAGCACTACCGGTACTTACTTGTATTTTCGAAGTTACGTCTTTGCCACTTTCTTTTACATGTAGGAATATTATTATGAAACCTTTAGTGACTTTTATACTACTGTTCCATTGTTTGCATTAATATTAAAAAAATTTAACTAAAATTCGTGGGCGACAATTAACGTTGCTAATAATTAAACACATTCATAATACCGGTAAGCTACACTTAACCATCCTCGGCTTAAGCGACCGTTTTAAAAATCAAAAATCTGCATGATTTGCATTACATTTTCACAAAAAATACAGTAAAACAAAAAAAGTTTTGTCGGTAAATTTTCATTTATAAAAAGTCATATAAATAATGTTTTTGCTTGTTTAACATTCTAACTGCGTGCTTCATTTTGGCCTACACTTCCTTTCAATAGGCAATCACTCAAAGCAAGGATGCAGTGCACACATGCCTGAAGATAAGGGATAACTATCAGTTTTTATTTCCATGTTTATTGTTTTATTAATTTGCGTCAATAAACATACAAATATAAATAAACAACTTTAATATTTTATTCACATACCGGTATTTGTTTTTTTTACCAGCATGCGTCAATTCAAAGACGAATGCAACGCGCACAATCAAAAAACTAGCTTTAGATAAATAAAAATCCTGAATGCCGGTATAATATATTATTAATACTTTTCAAAAAGTCAAAAAAATAATCAGAAATATAAATCTAATAAAATAAATTTATTGTTTCTGTTGTTTTAAAATATTTTCAAATTTAGAGAAAAAAAATTCAAAATTTTAATTTTAACAATTATTTAGATTTCATTTATTCAATAAAATAAATCATAAAATTAAATAATAATGAAAACTTCAATTAAACAAGGCTTTATTTTAAAAAAATCGGGCTAATATTTATTCAAAAAAGTAGTTGCTATTTTGTCTTGTTAAAAAATTCGAATAAGTTATTTTATAAATGTAAAGCTTTCATTTTTAAAATTAAGCCTAGGCCCTATTGTGACTAATTACCGCATCATTTTATAAGCATGAGTAATATAAAAATATATGTTCACTAATACTACTATAAAAATGCAGTCAAAATTCAAAAGAAAACAAAAGATTTAAAAATATGCACGGTATTTTATATTTTTAAATAAAATTATGTAGAAATATGTTTCCTCAACTCATATTTATTTATTTAAAAATGACTCTTGCATTTCTGTTTCATCTATGTTTGCATAAAATCCCCTTTCAATTTTCTCGTTGTACCATAAGTAGCCGAAAGCCATAGAGATAGGTTACCGCATAATTTTGTAAAAAAGAAAATTACATTTCCGGTATATACCGTTACATCGAAAACTATTCAACTAAGCGAAAATCCTAATACTGTACTGTAATACAAAACAGCATTAACTTTAGCTGATACAAATACATAGCTTCTAAACCAACTTATGGAAAACCTTTTCAATCATTCCAACGCTAATTATTTTTTGTCAAGAATTGGAGAATTTGAGTCAGCTCAATGTTATTAGCATAGTTACTATATGTATTAGCAATGCAATTGTTCTTCGTTTATTAAATTTCTTAATTTCTGGTGGAAGTGTAATCTTAAATTAACATAGGCCTGTAAATACATTTTCCCCTTTCAAATTTTGATTAAAAAAACTCGAAGTTCAAGTGCTTTTTTAACCTCTACCCGGTATTCAATCTTTTTTTTTTTTTTTTTTTGGAACCACGGTGTATTCACGTAGTATAGTGTCCGTAAATATACGAAGCTTTTAAAAAGCGAATAAATCAGTCAAATTTTAATGAAAATAAATAAATTTTTTAATATTTACATACAACAACACCTCCGATTTAATGATAAAAAACAATTTTTAGAATATGACCTCTACAACTGAGTCGGCAAGCGTAAACGTGCCTAGGCGCTTACTTTGACGGTTAAAGCTTTTGCGGACTTCCAGCCTGCACCTGCCGACTGCATCTCGGCACGTGCCGGCATCTACCATATCATAAGATTAATGCAAATTTTCTCAAATTTCCTAGAGCGCATTATTACGTGCCGACTCAGTTGTAAAAGTTATATTCTAAAAATTTTTTTTTATTTTTATTATTATTAAATCGGAGGTGTTGTTGTATGTAAATATAAAAGAATTAATTCATTTTCATAAAAATTTAATTTGTTAATTAGCTTTTTAAAAGCTTCAGATATTTACGGACACACTATATAACCAACAAAAATCATAATAAAACGAAAATTAAAATAATACATTTAGAACTTTTGGTAGCAACAATCAGATTAACATTCAGATTCCATCTGCTTAATCTTACGGAATGAGTCTCTATAATTATTTTCCATTCCCCCATCCTCGTGCGAGGAATGTCGACCTATTTAAATTATTAACTAAATATTAATGAGCTACGTTTTTATTACCGCTGCTAAAAATCTATTGTTTATAATAAATAAAAAAAAAAAAGAGTAATACAGAAGGAGAAGTCTCTCGGTGAACTGAAATGCCAAAGCGCATCCTGGCTTAAGTTACAAAACAAACATAAAACGTTATTTAGCGAGGAAAATTTAAAGCAAACACGAAGAGAAAGGAAGAGTCGCAAGTGGGAGCGGGGGGAAAAAAAGAAAAAAATTACACACGCCAAAATATTTCTGATGAAAATGGCGCCAATCCATCTTTTGAGATTCTCATACTTCGACAAACGTAAACACAGACATGGAATCAAATTTCGCACTTTTCTCAATCCACGTCACACTTTTCGCCAGTAATATTTATTTTCGTCTCGTCGAATCAACGAACAAACACGAAAAAGTTATAAAATTTACTTACATAACAATATTTAAAAAAGAAAAAGTAATAAAAAGCGGTAAATCTCGCATCCTTTACCATCGTGTATTGGAATCAACGAAAAAAAATCGGTCCAAAAAAAAAAAAGAAAAAAAAAAGGGCGCAAATAATGTTGATATTGAGTTTTTAGTTCGTGTCCTAAAATAAATTTAAAGTCTGTCACCGGCTTATTTTCTTTCGCTAGCAAACAATTTGTCGTAGATGATAAGGGTGTTGAACGCCATTGGGAAAGACAGGGTTGTACACAATAAAAGCGGAGAATGGCGCATCTGAGGCTCAAAACGAAGAGAAAAAAAAAACCTTCATTCATTCGAAACAAGCGTACATGATTTTGTCCGAAATTTTATTTGTCAACTCGGTGTATACTTAGTCAAGGATACAGTAGGCCTACGTGTAATTGAAATAACTTAGCGCAAACAAATACGCTATTTTCTTTTTATCTCTCACCATCTACCCATACGACCTTTTATAAACACAAATAAAAGAATAATATTGAATAACTTTAAATTCGTGTAGCTTTACTTTGAATAAAACTTATATCTTTTAACAATTTTATTTAAATAAAACTAAAAAATAAATAAATAAAAACTTGCATTGCAAAACATTTCCGTAATTATTGCGAGGATGAGTTTTAATTCGCTACCGTAATTCATACACGTAATTGATTACCATAATTAATTAACTTTTTAGGTAGTGATTACTTTTTAAAATATAAACTTTTAAATAAAATAAAATTTAAAGTCGGTTGTAAACGCGTTTAACATAAATTATGTTATGATGCAACACCACACGTTATTAAACACCGGGTGATCATAATGTAGGCTAAGTACCCAACTTCCGCCTGCTATTAAAAAAAACTACAATAGATAAAAATATAAAAATTGTGTCATTTTACAAATACAGTATGTAAAAAATATATTTTTTTTTGGTTAATTCAAAAAATATAAAAAAAAAGTTAAAATTCAAAAAATGACGTTTTTCAGAAATAAAATTTCCCATGCTAATATTTTTTTTGAGAATATTAAAAATAATTTTTTTCTCAAAAAAAAAGATACCGGTAAATTTTTAATAAATTGTTCCAAAATTAATAATGTTTTGATAAAGTATTATGAATTTTTTAAAATAATTGTTTTAATTGTTCTAATGTTATTGCGTTGTTATCACAGCATAATACTGCTCAAAAGAGTGTCAAAAGTAACTTTTTGAATTTTTAGGTTTTTTTTAACATTTATTAAAGTAACTAAGAAATTTTTTTTTTTGGAAAAACTTTCTGAGTTTCTCTGTAAAATGGCATCATTTTTAAAATTTTATCTTTGCTAGTTTTTTTTTTTTAGTAACAGGCGGAAGTTGGATACTTACATTATGGTATTATTATGAGTTACAAAGCAGTACGCATTATTACAAACTTAAAGTAAAGATAGTTCCCTCGGTAATAACTAATTAGTAAAGATTGAAAAATCGTTTATTATTACGTTAGGTTGTTATGATACCATCAAGTGGATTTCTATTAAATTAGTCCCAGTAAACGATCAATTATTCGCGTTAGCGACAGTAGAGCGGTACTGTAATCATAACACGCCTGCATAGAAAAACTAGTAAAAAAAAAACCCAAAAACTAAATAAAAAGAGGTATTTTCTATATAAAAACGAAATAATAATGGTGCACAATAGTGCATTTGCTTTACAATTTACCCGTCTGCTAAGCTATGTCATGCATCTAATTGTTGAGTGAGGCGGAAAATCGATTTTAAATCGATATTTAAGTTTAATCGCACAAAAATATCGCTTTTGCATGTACCCCCCGCAAAATTTCAGCCAATGACAATAAATTCAAGCGAGATGCTTGATTTAACATTAACGGTTCATTTGCGAAAAGCCAATTGCTCTTTTCAATAATGATGCAAAAAATAACCGTCCCCCACCAAAAAAATAAACAATGTTTAAAAGTCATACTCCAACTAGCAAAATAAATACATAAATGACTCTTACCACTTTCTTTATATGACTTGCAAAGACTTTGCAACGACGTCGATCCTTCCGATGACGTATTTACGCAATTACTACTTTTAACGAGAGCTGGTCCTCCATTTCCGTGCCCGTAACGAGGCCCAAACGTTAGTAAACACAAACACAGACCAATGGTCAAAGCAGAATTCATTCTGGAATTTTAAAAAACAAATAATAATTATTATTACTTCGCCTCCACATTTAAATTTATAATATAAAAAATCATTAATTAAGTCACATTTAGAATCGTTCGTACCAGCGTAAATTAACTCTTAAGTTGTTTTTAAATTCTTTAAAGTCACTTTAAACTTTAAAAGTTACGTTACTTTGGTGCAAACGACTCAGACAAATAGAAGGAAGTTGCGATGATTAAGTAAGAAATTTATAATGTTTTTTTTTTTCGCTAAGATTGATTAGCTTTTTAACGTATATAGCGACAAAGTGTTGCTCTTTCGTTGAGTAACGAGATGTTTGATTCAATTGTTATTCTAAAGCGGCGTAATATTATAGTAGGTGTCTTACGAAACGTACTTACGCATTTAAATATTTATTTATTTATGATAATGTAAAGCATACAACAATTTCGAATTGATAAATTATGGAAAAAGTCATTATATACATGTACTTCAGTATTAAATTTCTAAATGGTAAAGTCAAACATTCAACAACAAAAAAATAGTATGCAAAAAAAAATAACATAAAAATTTAAAATTATTTTCCACACTTTAAAATTATAAAACACTAATATAATTATTAAGTTGTAAGAATTAATCTACCAGAGATGGCGCCGTGGCTTAGTTGGCAAAGCGCCTGTCTAGTAAACAGGAGATCGAGAGTTCGATTCTCTCCGGTGCCTACGGTTCTGCATTTTTAAATTAGAAAAGTTTGTTTTGCAAATTAAATTTTAAGTTTCCAGCCACAAAACTTTAAAACAACAGAGCTGACTGTACTTTTGCCTCCCTTTTAAAATTAAATTTGTTGTTGAAACCAAAATGCTCTTTTACGTTACGGTATGTACAAAAAAAAAAGTACCAAAATATTCAACAGAATTGAAAATTAGTTACATTAAATGAATTCAGATTACTTAATCGTTAAATTAATCGCATGAAACACTCCGCAATTAAAATAACAACCGTATATTTAATTTTAACGATATGGCTTCGCCGAATTAATCAAAATTATAATTATAAATGAAAATTTAAACTTAAAAAAGAGGGGAAAAAATATACAAAATATTGCTCGTGTTTAATGACAGTCAGAGTCGAAAAAATTAAAAACAAATTTGTAAAAAATTTCTTGTAGATTAAACTGACGAGCGGAATTTACGGCGATAAAACCCATAAAACGCCTCAACGTAAAAACCCCGTTAAAAAGTTGGCGTTTGAGTCACTAATTAACGTAAATTTACGCAACAGCTGACGCGAGTTGACGTCACGCCAAATGAGCTTTCCAACACGTCATTAAACGGCGAGCGAGTTAAAACCGGAAACGCTAATTTTGAGTTATTCCGAATGTAATGTGGGCTGGCAGAATTAAAGATGGCGACGGCGGTGAATTTTACGAGTGTTGACACTCAACCGCCAATTTACAACAACTATCGCTGGCAATTGTCGAAACTAAGAAAGCGGAAGAACTAAGAAGCGAAAGAAGACGCGAACAAATCGCCGCAATTAAAAATTGCTTCCACCGCGCGACATTTATTACTTTGCTCCACATATGCATCACGCAATTTTATTCGACAAAAACAATCTCGTTATAAAAATATAAGTACAGAATAAAAATAAAATTAATAAACTCAAAGCACCGGGAAGCCTACTTTAAAAACCAATCTCAAACATAATGCTATGAGGGGCATTTGTTCATTTTTTTTTTAACATGAAGCAATTATTTTAATAACGCTTTTTAAAGCTAATTTTACTTTTAACTTACGCACATACTTTTAAGAGTCTATTGAACTACAACCACACTATATATTTAGGAGTCTTTTATAATACTTCCAGACCTCGCAAGTTCATTACTGTATCACTAAATTCCGCTATGCATTTTCTCTTGGGGAAAAAATGTTTATTTGTTGATTTTATTAAAACAATTAACTGTTATAGGCTACAAGTAAACATAAAAGACGCATACTATTTATTTTTAAAAAAATGCAAGTCATATTTTTACTAATGTTCGTAATTTTCAAGAGTAGAAAAAGGAAATATGCGGAAATCTACTGTAGAAAAATTATAATATTGTACACCTAATACTGTTTTTACACGGAGGATACGTTCCTGAAAAGTAGGTGAAAAAAAAAAATCGTGTAAAAAAAGTAATGGGGGAATTCTGTGACATTATATAAGGGCTACCGAAAAATACATACAGTACTGTACATGTAATATCAAATTATCATTAATACATAAATAAAAATATAAAAAATTTGTAAAATTCGCAAAATAAGCAAAAAATATTTTTGAAATTGGTTAAAAACCCGTGTTATTTCAAAATTTCTCGTGTATAAAGAGAATAGAATTTTATTTTGAAACCGTGTTATTTCAAATTCGTGTAAAATAACCCCGTGTAAAAACAAAATTAGGGGTATTGAGAAAACTATTGTTACAGTATTTGCGTTATTTAAATGCTTTCCAATGTCAAACTGTTATTCATTTGGCGCATTTTCGCTTTTCCTACCCACGTTTTGGGACTGTATCTAAGAAGCAATACGAGGTCAGAATAAATTTTATTTTTAACTTTTTAATAATCCTTAAGTAATCCCAGATAGCAAAATGATTTCCGTCTTGAAATAGTAATAACGTATTTCTGAGAATATTAGACAGACAAATTAAAGTCCAATATTTTTAGAATAGAGGGATTTGCAATATTTTGCAATATATTTTTTTCGATCTCCATAGATCCAATTTGTGATGAGATCAATTCCGAAATTAAAATCAAAATGAAATTTAAACCTACACGTGATCTGGCGTATCTTGGTATGGCTGTTCAATGCAAAATTATGATTATCCTATACATGTATAACTAAATACGTAATATTAAACATTAGTTACTATGATATCAAGCTATTCCGATAGAATTGTCCGTTTTGCCAGCGCTTCATTCTCTAATTTAAATGCAGTTTAATGTCTGTAAATGATTTTGTGTTATTAAACGTGCATAAAAAGAAAAGTAAGTATATTTGCAAAAAAATATTTTTAAATAAAAATAATAACAGGTACATTGGAAATTTCAAAACAAAGTATAAAACCATAAATTTCGACCAGAATTTAAAACTATATCTGCCAATAAGAAATCAAGGCAAATATAATATCGACGTCAAACTATTTTAAAACTACAGTACCGTACATAAAAATACTCGTATATAAAATCTATAAACCATGATAAGCTGCTGGATATTTGAAATCTGGTTAGAAAAAGCCTCTAATTGGGACCATAACTTGAATTCACTTCTAAAATGGATCTATTCAAAAAACCACATTACAGTATTTGTAAATTAATTCGATGACTCTAGTTTAATAAATCAATGAAACGCTAATCAATAAATTAATATTCGGATTTAAAATAGCCATAGCCAAGCCTGTAAGCTGTAAGAGTAGCTCATTAACGCTTCTCAGCATTCTAGAAACAAGATAAGCTTGACAGAGCTTAAGTTGTGTTGATTTAAGTACCTTAAAAAGTTATATGCGGTGATGAAACCATAAACAGCTGCATTTTCACGGATGCTTTAAGTAACCCTTATTTTTTAAAAAAAAAAAAAAAACGTTACCGTAATCATTAAAATTAATCAGCTTAAATGATCACTAACAATACAGTTAAAAATAATAACTGATAATTTCTATATCACTCGATTAAGCATATAAAGACTAATTGTAGAGTACGTTTACCGATGCAATCTTTTTTAATTAAAAAACAAATGTAGTCTAAATAAATTATTTTATCAATACCATTAATTAAATTTTTTCTAAAATCATTTTAAAGCTAATTAAAATTAAGTTTCTAAACTTTCCCGTTTCTAGTTACCCAAAAACTCTTTTTTATGTCAAAAATAAGAAAATTCCTATTAATAATGGTAAAACAATACGTATAATCCTACATGTATTTGATTTTAAAAATTAATTTAAAAAAAATTCAACATTTCTTTTTAAAATAAAATATACTAAAAAATACAGTATATCAAAATCAGATATTTCTTTCAAATTTAAAACATCAAAAAAATTGAGTAAATATTTCCTCGTTAATAATAGCAAGGACAGCACTGTAAAAAGTACTGTACATTATAATTATACTGCATTTCCTTACATTGTTCTCTTACATTGATTATTTTGTTCGGATCTTTTTTTCTCATTTGAACATCATAATAATAATTACGCGACGGTGTACGACATAACAACGCTTCGTCATTGAAAATTGCGCTGTTAATTATAAAAAACTGACCACTTTGTCGGCATCGTCCTACTTTATTTAAAAAGAATTAGCTTTCGTCCAAAAAATAATCAACTTTAGCTAATAAGTTGAGCTCGGCAGTTATAATTGCATAAGGTTGCGTACCTTACGCTAAATTATTAATAATGAAAAAATAATTTTAAAGCGTTATTCATGCGTTGTAATTACGAGAAATACAAGTTTTAATAAGTTTCTGAGTAAACTTTATAACCCTTCTACGTACGGGTAGGTTTTTCATGTCGGACAATGAGAAAGAATAACATGAAAACACAATATAGGAAAACAATGATTTATCAGCAAAAATACACAATTCTCAAATTCAAAAGCCAAAACTTTCTAGTTTCCGACGTTACGTTTGATGCACCAAACATCAATTTCGAATCCTAGTCAGGCATTCTTTCAAAACTTCCGGCATTGAAATGAAAAATGTCGGAGGCAGATCGGATGCAACTGAAGGAAGATGAAAACCATACAAGCTTTCAATGCGTTTCCACATGAAAAATCGCTAATGTCAATAATGGCTTTTGTTTGGCCTTTTTTTTTTTTTTTTTTGCTTAAAAATAAATAAATAAAATTAAAATCATTAATAAACTCGGCAAAATAAAATTATATAAAAAATTTAGAAATAAACCACAGCGTATAAAAAACTATCAAGAAAAAGGTTAAGTACTGTAATCAAATATTGACGAACATTTCTATGAGAGAAAAAAAAATAAAAACGTTTAACAGCAAAACTCAAGTAAACAATGGTGGAGTAATAGTCTCAATCTCAAAAAAAAAGCAAACTCAGTTCAATTTATTAAATTTCCACCGGTAGATATTAAACTACATAAACCGCGTGTTAAAAAAAAAAATTAGAACCGGTAGGACCTAAAAAGGACAGAATCGGAACTTATTTTTCCACATGTGTAAATGAATAAATAATTTCCAAAATCTACACTCGGACGTCACAAGCATTAGACTTAAGGATAAGAAGAGGAGAAAAAAGCTTAACCGCAAAATCTCTATGATGTTCAAAATTTGAACAATAATATTACAGTTTATTTCTTTAGAAAGTATTAATAAAAATAATTTGTTTTCCCTAAATTTGAAACCATTAATTTAAATAAACAATAAAAAGTAGGTCCATATTAAATTCGCTCAGCTAAGATTTTTAGTTGTTATTTCTATGCCACTCACAATAACATTGTTATTATTTTATTTATTTTCTATATATTATTTATAGCTTTTCTAATGTACCGTCTAAATTTATTCGTTTACCACCACAGCGTAGAAAGCACAAACTATATCTAAGATAAATTTATTCTTTTCATCGAATTTGTAAATTTTTGCCATTGTTATCCGTCCAGCATATTCGCGTTAATCAACGGATTTTGTGAGCGCAACATGTAAACACGGCAATCGATACGAATTTTTCAAATATTTACTTCATACCAACGTCCAAAAAATTATTTAAATTTAAGTCGAGAAATTTTCTAGAAAATGTTTTTAAAACTATTTCCATTGAAAAATTTTTTAATAGTCCATTAAATAGAAATTGCTCATAATAATTTCCTCGAAAAGTTTGTTTCCAGCATAGGCCTACACACTTTCTAAAATGATGATGATGATCATCATGAGTAGTAGTAGGCTTACTTTGCATAAACTAATATTCCTCGATTTCATCGACTTTTCAAGTCGTAAACAAGTGCATCACATGACAAAAGAAAGAAAAAGGAAATTCTTAAGCGCTGTCGACGTCAAATTCGCGCCTTTGAGACCTCATTTTACACTTATTAAAGGCTTAGCCGAGAAAGTGGGTCACTCGTAAACATTTTTTTTTTCTCTCCACAAATATTTTTTTTCGCTACTTCAATAGAACTAATTAGTTTATATCTAAAAACTTTTCAAAATTATCCCTAAACTTCTTATACATCTCCCAACCCGATGTTCTAACACAAAAAAGAAATCGATTTTCAGTCTTCAAAACACCGCTTTTTTATAATGCAACAAGCGCAAAAGTTTTCAATAGCCTTAATTATTCTTATTAAAAAAATTTGCTTTTTATCAAAATAAAGCGGGGTATATTGTTTACATTTTTAAAAAATTTTATTTACAGTTCGTCGATATCAATTTTTTTTTTAAAACTTGTTGTGATATCAATTGTTCTTGAGCGCCACCAAAGAAAGTGCCAAAACTGAAAAAAATTGTTATGGTTTTATATTGTATTCAATTTATGAACATAAATTAATTATTTTAAAAAATATTTTCATGTCGATAATAAATGCAGGTACTGCATTATTATTATTATTATTGAGTAATACTGTAATATTTTATCGGTGAGTTTCTTAAGCTTAAAAATTAAAATAAAAATTAATAGCGGGTCTTTTTAAGATGTTCGTTTGAGAATAATAATTTTCTTGGAAATTGTGTACGTCATCGTGATAATGATTGTAAAAGCTTTTTGAAAATGACGATCACCTATAAATAACGCTGGGAAATTTTTGCTAGCTTCGCCTATGTTCGCCGTTTAATTGAGCGTTGCCTAGTGTTGAGCCAAAAGGCGACAGATTAAGCCGAGCTCAACGCCACTCGAACAGCTTCGATGCCGTTTCCTGTGACTTCAAACCAACAATTAATACACACTTTTTTTTTATTTATCATCACCATCTTCTATTCATTCTCTATTTGTCATCAAAAAATCTCCTCTCGTTGAATTACATCGATTTTTTTTTTTTTTTTGTGTTTGGTGAGCATGTGAGGTAAATAATTTCAGATAGTAAACAACATAATAAATGCATCCACATAACGAATTCATAAACAAACATACAATTCACTCTCTTTTCCGCCGGCCTTGTCCATTTCTCCTATCTTTTTTGGAGAGGATTTTATTAAGACTTTTCCCCTCTCAGATTTTCGTTAACCCTCAATTTGGGTTATTAAAAGAGTGATACAGCACAAACCTAAATGTGCACTTTCTCTCTTTTTATCCGTTGCCGGATTCTTGACAACAGATCGAAATGTAATCTAGAATTGGACATAATCACGAGAAGCGGATCTCATCGGATCGTCGTCTTTTTTTTTTATATGTTGTATTTTTTTTTTCCGCCATTCAAAAACATTTTACCCCAAAAAAAAAACTATTTTGAAGAAATAATAATAATAATAAAAAAAAAAAAATACCGGTAGTTGAAAGCCGAATTGAGAAAGTTTTCCATCTTTCAACCGCAGACTACAAATCTCCGAATAAATAAAAAAATAATAATAAAATCACTTTTACATTTGATCGTCAACTAGCTTTCATAAGTAACCAATGACTGCTTCGACTAAATAAATCAATAAAAGTTGAAATTTTTTTAAAAAAAAAAAAAAATTGAATAATCTACTGCGCATGTTTACTTCCTCAAAAATGTAGATAAGAATTTGAAAAAACTAGATTATTCTCAAGTATATTATGCACTTACCAACAAACACTATGTTAACTAAAGCTTTTTCAAAGTTTTCTTCCCCAAAAATAAAAAATAAATACCAGTGCATAAAAAAGTACATTGAATTCCATAGCATGTGCGCGTAACGGCTTTGCTTAACGACTCAGCGATTAATTTTGCATGCACGTGCGCGTTATTAGGAATTGCGCTTGCGCGTACGGTATACTCTCGGCGAGATGAAAAATCTCGCACTTTTCATTTTATTTATTTGCGAAGAATGTAAAGGAGCGTAAAACGTACTTAATTAATTAATACGCTATTTTTTCCTCATCCTCAAAAATTATCAATTAAATTTTGATTTTTATAATCATTTAATTTTATTCAGTAATACGGTAGGTAGGCCTATGCAGCGATTCCATAGAAAATGCAATAATTAAGCGATTCAACGCAAAGCGCCAACAAGTGTGCTATCGAAAAGAATAACGTATATTGTATGCAACAGCTGTTGTTAATAGAGCACAGGAATGAGAAAAAAAATAACGAGATAAACATGTTCGCAACAAATTTATTCTAATATTTTACATTTCTATAGCTAACGGCTATTTTTAAAATGACTAAATAATAAAATTAATAAAAAAAAATATTTGTTAGAAAATCAAGCGAGAGCTACAGAGAACCGCATCAAAAAGCGTCCAAAATGTGTAGTAAAGGTTTACAAGGAAAATAGATTAAAAATTAAGCAGACCGCAATGCACTACATAAGTTGGCCAAATTTAAAATACAGTAGGGTAATGTCCTTCTTGTGTTTGCAAACTATGTTATACATGTATAGTAAAATAGAGCTCCAATTATCCAAAACATTTGGTTTCATTTCCAAAGTTACTATCGGCATTATACTCTAGTAAAATATCAAATTTGCATACTGGTACTGTGATCTATTTGATTACATTTCATTAAGTTACCGTTATTTAGTTTAATAAAAAACATCAAAATAATAAACAAGACTATAATTATAATTGAAAACGCCACTGAAGTCCAATAAAACGGCTAAAGGAGCCCATAAAGTACCGGTAATAAAAATATCAATACTGTACCACGACATTTACTGTAGTGTAGAACAATATAGCATAATAAAATTATTGATGCAATAAAATTCAGTTTATTTATTTATTAATTTTTTTTCTTACTTATACAGTAAGTAGTCGACCGAATTAGTCAAATTTGAGTCAGAGGCGTGACAAATACCACTCTACAATATGTTTCCCAGGGATTTTCCAGTTAGTTATATTCACACATATTCAAAACAAATTGAAAAATCAAACAAAAAATTGTCAAATTTAATTTCAATTTTGCCTCTTTGTCGGATAGAGTTATCTTGGGTTTTGTAAACAAGTAGCAGTGTCCTTAAATTTTGCTCACATTTTTTAAAAAAATGAGATTTAACAAGGACTAAGAGTGACATTTAACCAGAAATTGTTAAGAGTGATAGAAATAATTATTATGCAAAGCAAAAATGAAAAATGTTAGTGAAAACAATTTTTCCGATCAGCGTTAACAAGATCCATTGGGTTTGTCTTTTTTACACTCACAAAAAAAAATGCAAAAGTATTATCAAGTTTTATAATAATTATCAATATTTTACCTTAAATATGAGTTTAATAGTAAGTAAATGTAGCTATTGTAAAGCTGCTAATTTATTGTCTTGCTAGCATAATTATTATTAAAACAATTATGTTCCGGTAATGTTAATAAATAATAACACCGTCCTTAATACGACCTGTAATCCTATTAATTTTTAAAAAAGTGAATTTACAATTTAACATAAAAATCATCAATAGTATTAAATTAATGTTAATATGTATAAATAATTTGTGTAACAATAAGAGTAAAATTAATATAGAATATTCATGCTAGTAATCACTATGTTTGAAAATGTTATTTCATTAAAAAAACAATTTTCACCTTCAAATCAGTTAAATTAATTTGCGATAATTATTTCTATTGATAAAACGCACTTAGTAGCTATTAAAGATGATTCGTGATTGCTTTTTAATGCAAACATGAATTTGCGAGGGAATAAAAATGATGGCGACGATACGTGACTAAATTTGATTTATGACGAACAATAATAATTATTTCACTCTATCATCGTCTAAATTAATTCCTAATATCAATTAAAAAGCCCATTAACAAAAATCTCAATATCTAATCTTTTTTTTTTTATATATAAAAAGCTTGTTTATCAATCATTCCGTACATTCTTTCAAGACTTAGCAACATTAATTAAAATGAGTCTCGGGTATTATATGTCTTTTTTATCGATTTTTTAATTCATTTCTAATTCATTTCGTTTATTTCCCCTCGTCTCTTTAGCTTCCATTTGGCGTCGCGTCAAATGGTAATCGAATTAAAAGATAGGCTTAAGTTTCTTTGCAACAGGAAGTAAGAAAGGGATGGAGGAGGAAAAAGAAATCATTTTTCGCACCTACGAGTAAATTAAAATAATAAAAAAAAAAGATAACTCGAAAAAGTAAAACAATATTATTTCTCTTTTGAGACATCTTTTTTCACGCTTCAACAACAATAATTATTATTACTAAATCTCTTAAGACGTCGAAAATTAAACATTAATTATATTATAGAAAACAAAGAATCGTTAAAAGCGACAATCAAAAATATAAATTGATATAAAAAATATTTAAAAAAAAAAACTTGACGTCACACGTGTGCGTCATAACTTCCTCCTACGTTATGGTCCACCTTTTTTTTTTGTTGTCACTAATATTTGATTTTTGTTTCTCGTTTCTCATAAGGAAAACAAAAGCGGATATATTTTAGTGAAAACGATCGATGTGCAAGCCGCAGATGGAAAACAGATGGTGCAATTGACCAGGCGTCTTCAACTCTATAACAAATAAATGTCGGTCGGTTGGTTGCTTATATTGGGCAATAACACGCACGCGCCTAACACGCTACTAGTGGATTTGCGGGTTGAAATCGAGTGGGTTGGGTGGCAAAAGAAGTGATAGCTAAAAGTGATTGAAGATCTGTTAATAAGAAAAACCTTAATTATATTTTCCCTTATACTGTATAAAAATGAGTTACTGGGACCTAAATAATCAAATATACATAATCGATGAAAAATAGCCCCAACATTAATTAAATCACACAAAAATGACACAAAAAAGTTGTAGTGGGCATGCGCAGGAGCAAATAAGGTTACCAAATTTCCATATTTTTTCATTTATTTATTTTATTACGATTGCTGTATTATTATTACGATATATTGATTCTAGTAAAATAATTTAAGTAACTTTAAGTAGGAGTTGGAGTACCCTAACCAAATTCCCCCCTAATGTTAATGTATTGAGTAAATAAGACCTTCGGTTGGCAGTCTTTAATAATGAATTCAGCAATTAAGATGAAACGCTTAACACCTGCGACGTTCCCTTCGACCCTACTACATGATTGGGTACTGTTATATAGTACTACTACCTATTGTTATTGTTGTAATAAAAGTTTATTTGGTGATTAATTACCATTGGTTTAACGCGCAGCTGCACTCCACTTAAATTGAAAATAAATAAAATTAAAATTAATGGCAAGCAAGAGAAACAACTAATGATGCAACTTTTGGAAATTAGTCTGCTACGCAAAATGACGTCGAGGGAGCATCGAAATTTCACTGATCAATTAGTAAAGTAAGTTTAGTAAATTTTTTTTGACAACTTAATAGTAATTAATTAAAATCTTTAATAACTTAAGACTAAGATTTACCCAACGTAAATTGATAATTATTTTGCGTTACCTTACTTTACACATTTCTTTATGTTATCTAGATTTTTTTAAAAAAATTATTAATTTTATAAAAATACGTGAAAAAATTCTATAGTTTTTTCCAGATCCAATTGTGATCTCATAACATTAAGTTTAACTGCAATTCGCTGTTTTAAAAAAACAATTAAACAATTATTATTACCGGCGTAATTCTTTTTTTTTATTATTTTTTTAGTTTCGAACACATTTAAAACAAAAAATGCTGAGAACCAAAAATGGTGAAACAAATGTGCCCTTCGGCAATACGGTCTACTAGAATCCTCATCGAATTCCGATTGAAACATTATATAATTTGTCGAAAAATCTCAGCGAAATTTTGTAAATAAACTTTCCAATTTTGAAACGTTTCTTCGACTGAAATTGGCCGCAAACCTTATACTGTATGCACTTTTTAAATTTTCAAGAGAAGGAAGAAGGAATTTAATTTTGACATCAATTTTTCTGTACAGCATAACAAACACGCTGTATTAACTAATCAAATTTATTAAACATGATTCCGGTAGATATGAAGTACTGTAATTGTATTTCGTGGATAAGCCTTTAATGAAAATATGGCTTGTAAAATTAAATAAAATTCAGAAAAAAAATGCAATTTTTTTTTATTGCTTTAATTATTCTACTGAGTTTATTTAAACGTTATTTAAAATGTAGCCATGAAGTTAGGAACGCGGGAAACATTCAAAATTCGCAAATAAAATTTATTTCCTATAAATATTTAATTTATATTTCCTATTTATATGCCTACGGGCGTAAATTAATTAATAAAAATTGCTAATATACTGTAAATAGTTAATAACGTTTATTAATAAATGTTCGGCCAATTTTGATTTTAAAATATAAGCAAATCTATAACAAGAAAAATTATAAGAAAAAAAATACCCATACAAACAAATATAAGATATTAAGCAAAAATTAAGAGTGAAATTGGGGATTTTTAATATTTTTTGTAGTAAGATTTTTGTAAGATTTCCATACGTTAATAGACAGTACTCATAATTTCATAAATAAGTTTACAGTATGTGCGACACACCAAAACAAGCAGTTTTATAAACAATGCATAAATTATGAAAAATAATAATTCATGGTTAAAAAATTGTTTAAAAATCTTTAAAAAAAATCAGTTTATTACAGCTTTAAAAATATAAAATCAAAAAAAAAAAAATTTGGCAAACAATTTCATGTCACATTTACTCAATTTTCAAATTTATAAAATTGTTTCTGCGTTTGCATCGTTATTAATGTCTTAAATTATAAATATTGCACTCTATTTTAATAAACGGAATACCTAAAAATTCTAAAATCAACAAAACGCATAAATTAAAAATGCGTTAACAATACAAATTTTGAAAAACAAATTCGCTTCTTAAACAAAAAAAAAAAAAAAAAATTGTGGAGCTTTAAACTTCAAAAATAAAAATATTAATAATAAATATAAATATATAAAAATACCTCGTATATTTTAAATTAAAAAAAAATCATTTATTTATAAAATAAAACAAAATTCGAATAAATCAAAAATCCTACCTGTTGATCGTACAGCAAATATTTCAAAATAAGCGTAAACCTCTCCTCCAATCCAACAATTCCTCACTTGAATCAGTGATTGAAACTCGTAAATGTCTTCGTCAAATAAAAATCGCAGAAAAATAGAGAAAGAGAAAAAAAAAAAAACTTCTGTCAAAAAATCACGATTTTGCACACTTTTTTTCCCCCTCAAAATCCCAATGCCTCGAAGTGTTTCCGACGTTTTCAAAGTTCTGAATGCAACGCTGATATGGTATTGATGAAGGAGGAAGAGGAGTGAGTTAGCAAGTAGTAAGAGCAACGACGGATGCAACGACACTAACACAGGCGTTGAACGGAGGAAGAGAGGTTATATACGAGAGAGAAGATGCTGAACCAGAATCACCACAGTTTGGAAAACGCGTGTGGGAGGCAGGGGAGCGCTAGACAGAAGAGAGAGGAAGGCCGAAAAGCAGTGTGTAACCAACAACCATACGTTACGCTCTTACGTCATACCCACCAACGTCATATCTCGCCAACCTGCGCCCAATTCGACGAACGGCTCCGGCCCTTTCCATTTACACGCGCAACTTTTCAGCGAAATTTAATATCAAACTCACTAGTTAGACACGATTAGATCTAGCGGAAACGACGCCGTATTTTAAATGACACAAAACCGTTTAATAAAATAAATTGACAGATTTTATACCGGTAAACTTAAATATTAGAAATATTTCCGTTAATAAACGTGTGTCCTTAAATTAACGTAGTTTTTTTTTTTAAAAAAAAGCGAATAAATCAGTCAAATTTTAATGAAAATGAACTATTTTTTTATTTAGGGTGATCGTGGAACTTAGCAAATGCTAAAAAATTAATAAATCAGTTAAATTTTAACGAAAGTGCATTATTTTTTTAATATTTTCATCAATCGACATCTCACGTTTAATAAT
>JAQGAY010000756.1:0-20649 GCA_034698085.1 Polydesmus angustus | reverse complement strand
ACAAATGCGGGCCCCTAAAATTTGCGGGCCCTAGGCACGTGCCTAGGTTGCCTAGGCCTAAAGACGGCCCTGGTTGGACCACCCTGTGCTAGATTTAGTTTGTAATTATTAAATTGGAGATGTTGATGAATGTAAATATAAAATATTAATGGATTTTCATGAAAGTTTTACTGATTTATTCATTGTTTAAAACTTACGCGCCTTCGTAAACATGCTTAGTTGTGTACTAGTGTTCCGGAGGCGAAGAGTGTTTTACGACTTTTTTTTATAATTACAAATTATCGAAAGATCTAAAGGTAGTAATTAATGTTAGGTACGCTTTCGAAATTAATAATACCATTTATAATAATAAGCGATGAGCGTTTTGATTCTCTTTTATTTGGCTGTCAAGATCGCTCCAATCAGCTGTGCAGTTGCCTAGGTATTTCAATGGGGGAAAAAACGAGCCACCTGTAGGGAAAGTTTCGTAGAAGAATCAACGATAAAGTTTTACTGGTTTAATGGAAATTTTAATTATTGATGAACGTTGACTATAAATATTATTATAGCTGGCGATCATAATTCTTTCATTCAATTCACAGCCTCCGTAGACATAAACTGCTGCGTTGTGTCGTACCGTGAAATAATAAAAGATTAATCAATATTCAATATGTAAATAATATTTAAATGAGTTAAATGGAAAATGTAATATTTATAAATGAACTTTGTAATTCGTTGTATTGGAATCGAAATAATTATATACCACGTGCTCGGCGATCAACGAGTATAAATAGCCGGCATATTGACGATGTATAATCAGTTGGAAAATAGTAACCGAGTACGACGATACTCAGCATTATGATTGTAAATTATTAAAATAAAGTTACTTACTAATTAAGAGAAATAAATCTAAAGTAAAAGTAGTTTTACGTTTCTGATTTATTTCCAAGTCCGAGTAAGCTACGACACGTTGGAAGAGTGAAAAACTAGGTAGCACTTGGCAACGCCCACTCTTAAGGAATAAAATATATTAATCATCTGAATGTTACTATGTTATATTTATAATGTTACTATGTTATATTTACCGTGCATTTCGTGCTGCAAACTTCTCCTTTTCAACATGTAGCTGGGGTAATAGTCACGCATTTATGGAATTAACAGGGGGAAGTTAGATACTTATATTTCGGACACCCGGTATACCTTATTACGTTTTTGTTAAGGCCAAATTTAACTTGTATAAAACCCCAAATAAAACATGAGTATGCATACAAACTATTTGTTTTTATTAGAATTCTTAGTTACGTTTAATAAAATATAAATGTAGCGCGTTGTAAAATGGTTTCCCTCATTTAGGAAGACACTGTACACCCCTTCGATTTACGGCTAAAAAATTAGATACAATAAGTTGGATATGTTTTCAAATTTTACATTTTCGAGTTTTTTTAAACGACAATTGTTTAAATTTAAAGCTGTTACTGATAGAAAATCCGCAAAATGTTCTTAGCCAATATCTTCTAGAATCTAGGACGTTGTTTGAAAGATCCAGAGTTTTTAAATTTGATTTTACAAATAATTGCAAAGGCAAATGAAGAAATGAAAAAAGTGTGTGTTTTATGGAAAATCTGCCGTCAGTTGCATTTTGTTTCAAAAGAAATGATTCACTATAATATTTAAACAATTTTAAAAAAAATTTAAAGTCAGTTTCTACAGGAGTTTTAAACTTTACCGTACTTTATCTACATCCATGTAGCTGGGTGATAAACGAATTGTTCGTATTGAGTGAACACAGTAAGCAGCAAGTGAAGTAAAATTATTATCGCTAGGACACACGAATGATCATCAAATTTATTTTATTTCCGCTATATTTAAAACAAAAACAGAAAAAAATCACTTCCTGTTATTCAAAACAAAATTCTAATACATTTCATACCATTTTATAATTACAATAACAACTCAAATTTTGCTTTAATTTTCTTCCTCCATTACAATTATGATATTATGTAAAAAAAATTTTACAAAGTTGGGAATACATTTATTTTTAGAAATACTTCATTTAGTTGCTAGCGTTACAAAATTAAAAAGAAAATGTTGGATGTTTCTAAACATTCAACATTTTCTTTTTCACAGCAAAAGCGCCCTACCGTTAACTCAGCATTATACTGCTGTAAAAAAAAAGTTGAATAGCTAGTGCGTTTATTTAGGGTGATTTTTTTTTAATTTCTTTTTATTGAAATTTGTCGCCATTCCCAATCAAAATGAGCTGGATTACAGAAGTGCGCGCTACTACTCCCAGCAGGTATTTCAAACGATAATTTTGAAAACTCAATATTCAAGTCAAATTTATCAGGATAAAACTTATCCATATATTGAATAAATGTTTTGCTGTCGTAATTGGCGAAATTCGAATGGCGAGTGGTAATTCGCGTTTTAAACATAATTATGGTTTCTCTCGAAATTCCACATTCCTTGATGAAGAACTGGAAAAAGTTCCACATATCTTCGTTGGGGATTGAGAGGTAATTAGGGAGCTGCCAATCATCCAAAATCAATCTTTCCTTTTGCGCTGCGTTGGCCTCGCTCAACACCAATTTAAACACTTCCAATTCTCTCGAATAACAGTAATTATACAGAGAAAAAATATCTAAATGATCGACCACGTATCTTCTATGCCGAACAGGACTCGAGCGCCACAACTCGAAATACATTGCGCGATACTCGCTATCACTTCCTTTCTTATTACTTGTAGAGAGTTGAAAAAAGATGTCGGCCAGCAAATTTTTAAAATCTCGTTCCCCAAAAAAATCCCACATCTGGTTGATGATTTTTAGTACAAAATCTGGATTGTAAGGCCAGACTTCGAGACTTTTGAAAATGGGTATGGCGCACGTTCTTAGTATTTCTACTCGTTGAGTTTCGTTCATTTGGGAGAGTAAAAAACTCACAATTTCAGCCAAAAACTCGGGAAGAAAAAACAACGCATAGCCTAAATAGTGATTTTCAATTAACTTTTGCTGTAGAAACGAAAAAATTGAGTTCTTTTCATCAGAATTTAATTTTCGAAAGAAATATTTGACGGCTATAGGATTTTTGGTAAATATTGCCTCCTGGCAAGCTTCCTGGTAAGGGTTCAAATTACTTATCCTACTTATGGTAGGCCTACACCTAGCGAAGCTTTTTAAATTTTGAATTATGTGCACCACTACATCTTGTTCGTTAGTGTGGACCGAGGTAAAATAGGCGAGCGCTGGTAACCTATCTTGTGTTAATATCTCCCTCTGCAGTAGATCTTGAATTTCTTCCACCAAACAAAAAGTGCAAGCTAATCGATAGCGTTGTTTAAGGCTCAGACTTTGGTCTCGATGTAATAGTAGTTGAACACTTTTTACCCAGTCGAGGGTGCCGGAAGATGTCCAACGAAGGTCCTTTAGATTTATTCTTTTCACTTTGTAACTTATATGCAGATGACAATGCCATTCGTAGATCTGTTCACCGATGGGTAAGGCGAAACTTGCGAGTTGGCTTTTCAAGGAAGTTGGCCATTGAAGAGCTTCCACTTTTTCCCTCATCTTCGCTGAAGCAGTCATACGTGTATTATACGAACATTCTTCTATTACAAAGTCTTTAATCCACAACTGAGTGGCTATTTTGGCCAGACACATGTGTTGGAGGCTGGGAATTGAAATGGAGTTCATTTTCACTTTTAAAAAAATATTGCTAATCGAATTTTTAATGTTTATCGAAGATTTTCTCCTCAATTAAAATCTAACTTTCCAATTAAAAAAAAAAACAATAATTATTTTTTATAGTGTGAATGCTGGTGATAGTTTTTTTAAACTTTTAGGAGAGCCGAGTTAAACGTGCACTTTTATCCAAAACCGACGTTTTAAGAATGAGGGTCAACCTGTTTAAACTTGCAAGAGATTGAGGTCCTTGCAAGTTGTTGACCTTTAACAATACTTTGAAATTGTTGGAGGAATTTATCCCTTCTTAGAAAAAGTGTTTTCTCGGTCAATATTAGCATATAGCTTTGAAGGCATATAGGACGTCATTTCTATAATTACACTTCTAATCACACTAGACCGGTTCCCGGAAAGATGACACATGACAGAAAAGCAAAACGCCGTATATCGAATCAATTTTTCCTTTAGAAGCCAATGTACGGTAAACTAATTGGGAGCGGCTTGAATTTCAACGACAAAATTTGAAAAAATGCCAAAATTTTAAAGAAAGCTGAATTTTTTACCCGTCATTTTAAACTATACGATATGATTGCATGTACAAGGAAAATATTCAAAGAATTTAATAAACTGTACATACCAACACAAATTACTGGTTATTAAGCTGAAGAAAAACCATAACAGAAACACTTCATTTTTACTGTACACGTTAAAAATGTACAAATTAACGTTTTCAATTATTGAAAAAATAAATTCACCGGTATTATACTATTAAAATCTTTATTCCAAATTTTTAAAAAAATAAATAAACATGTGGTAATTGGTGTAAAGTTTAAAACTTATAAAACTGAAATAACATTATTCAAAAAAATTCAATTGCTTTCATTCCAAAAGTGATACATGAGATGGAAGTAGCGAGGGAGGGGCATAGTGTGACACATTTTAAAGGGCACCTTTTAAAAAAGGGTTCATCGCCCGATTAAACACATACAGTTTCACCTGTAACTTGAGGTGTCCGTTCGTTCAGCTCCCTCAGCTCAACAAAGCGAAACAACTACCTTGCAAGCAAGAAGACACTTTTGTGAGATCTAGACCATACTAAGGTATGTCAAACTAAATTTGTTTTTAGAATTATTTATTTTTTCAATGTAATAAGATGAACGCTAGTAGGAGAAAAAATAAAGATGGAAACCTTGAGCCATTTTCAAATACTTTTTCTGCACTTTATATACAAACCTGATGGGCCTTAGCAATACTACTATTAATAACACTTACATTTACTTTATTCTAAAATATAATTCTACTTGTATGTAATACTTTGGTTTTTTCTGCAGCAATGGAAAACGTTCTAATAGCAGAAAAACTAAATTTCGTGTTAAAACCGACGCTCCAGCACATGGCTATGGCCAAGATTGCCATCCAGATGTGGATACAAGATGACGTTGTGGCTGTAATGCCGAAACCCAGTATATATTATCCTATATTTGACGATGACCTAAAAGTGATAATCAAGATGCGACAAAAAGTGCACAATCTTCCGCTGCCAGAAGTATTGAAAACCAAGCTTTGGCCCTTCATTAAGCCCGTAGGCACGCAGATTAGTGAGTGGTATCAATATCTTAACCGTCGTTTGGATCTGGAACGAATAAATCCCAAAGAGCTTTGCTGGACGCCACATGGAACCATCGATAAGAAAAAGAGCGTTCAAATTTTACTAAGAGACCAACGTTTAGACGGGGCAACGCGCTGCAAATTAGCTTGCACTTATTGCTTCGTGGACGAAATTGGCGATTTGTTGAAAGAATTGCCTAAACCGAGTATTTCGGATTTCAATAAAGTAGGAAATTGGCGGCAAGAGTTGGTGCTATTTTGGACGTATTATTTAGGTGAAGAACAGGATGAGCTGAAACCCACCTTTGAATGGTGCCAGGTTCCGAATATGACTCCCGGCTTATACGCTTTTCAGGCTGCCGTATTAACTTTCAATTCAGTGGCCGCCAAATACGTATTTGAAAACATGTTAAACCCTGTAGAAGAAAAGACGCTGATTTGTGACACGCGAGGGGCGTTAAAAACATTTTCTATTTATTGCAACGTCGGCTTCAACTGCGATTTCACCCCGCAAGAATTTGTCCCAGATCTCCTGTGTTCTTTATTCTCTCGAATGAATCGAGATCAACAAATGAAAATGTTTGAGGAACGTCTTACAACGGTGCTCCAATCTCTCTTAATTTGGCCCTATCAAAGTTTGTTTGTGGAAACGGCGAAACGAATGTGGAGATTTCTTAGTGAAAAGCAGTTTACATTTTTACTGTTTAAAATTTTTGACAAAATCGAACATGGTTGCAAAGTTTGCGTTTCTCGTGACATTTTTTACCAGTTTTGGCAGCTAAGTAGCGTCGAGTATAGAAAGTACGTCATCGGTGATCGTACTTTTAAGAATAATTTGTACGAAATGTTGAGAAACGGAGAAGTAGACATTTTTATGATGATTTTGGCCGACGCCGATGCTGGGGAAAAAGAGAAATTAGTTTTTGATATTGATAAGAGATTAACAGAGATCGATTTTTACAAGGAAATAATCATAAATGAGAAGTGGGACATGCTCAAATTTTTCCTCGAACAGTGTGCACCATCCGAAAAAAAGATAGTTGAAGCGAAAAACTTTATGGTCAAGATCAACGAGAATCGAAATCAAATAAGAAAATTTTTTCAAATTATGGATAGTTTTATTTCGGATCGAAAACGTAGCGACAAGGACACGATAAAAGACAAATAACTAGCAAAAAACATTAAATTTAAAGTAATTAGAAAATTCAGACTGTCACGTGTTAACGCGCGAAACTAAATTTCCATTAATCTTATGTGGTAGATGCCGGCACATGCCGAGATTCAGTCGGCAGGTGCATGCTGGAAAAGCTTTCGCCGTCAAAGTGAGCTCGGAAGCACGTTTACACGTGCCGACTCAGTTGTCAATTCAACTCTCTTAAAATTTTTACGAAAGCAGCATCTGTTTTCACTCAGCGAAGGGAATTACACATGTAATACGGTAGGCCTACCATTCAAATTTTTTTTGTTTTTAATTGAAAAAAAAAAAACCTCATTTTTTTAAAAGTTAAAAATGAGCCTAAAACATTACAGCCTCAAACACACTGCCTTGGCGAAGATCGCAATTCATTTATGGAGTGATGATGACGAACTCAATTAGCTACTTTTGAAAATTAAGTTGAATAAACCATTCTTACTAATTGAAAGTTGTAAGAGTTATGCATAGTATAGAAAATATTTAGAAAACATTTAAAATACCAGTATCCGAAAACCGTGGAAAAAATCTTAATTTAGTTATTAAATTTTTACTTGAATTCATTGTCATTGATATTAACTACTCTATAATGTAATTTATTATGAATTCCAAGCTGAGATGCTGCTGATTGCAAATAAAAAAATTAAAAATATGAATTAATTTTTTTGACTTGATGTACTGTATTGATTTTTCAAAATTATCGTTTTAAAAAAATCACCCGATATTTCCCTACACTTCTGACTACATTATTATGTACTTTCTTAATTGTTGGCATTTTCTTTTTAATGGTTAGCTGAAAGACAAACTACTGTAAAATTGAATAAATTCTCGAGAGGTAACGTTTATCAACTTGAAGCAAAAATGATCTTAGCAACAACAAAAAAAAAAACTTTAGAAGCAAAAGTCGTTAAGCGCAAGGCGATTGATGCGTGGCATAGGCGTTTATGTCTCTGAAATTCATCCGATTAAGTCTGGTTTGCCTTCTACCTCTTTGAATTTTTTGTCATCGTTTGAAAATACACTGTAAACCAATTAAAACATTCTAGGGTAGTTTGTATTTAACCTTTTTAAAAAATTGAAAAACCATTGAAGGATTAAATCACGAAAACAGTGGGGCTTTTTACATTTCATTATATGGCAAGTGCGCGCTAAAAGTGTGTAAAAACATGTTTAAAAGTGGAACTGATTTCATAATTTTCATACTTGTTCGAGCCTTAAAGTTTGGTAGACTTAAAAAAAATTTTAATAAAAAAGTTTTTTTTTTAATATTACGCCTGGAATTTGTACAACATTTATTCACTAAGTGTATGACTTTGTTATGTTTTTAGAGGTTTTAAGATATTTTATTTGCAAATCACTTATGATTTGCGGGGTGAATGAAGCGAAGGAAATGTGCTGTGAATTTCATTAAAAAAAATTTGTTTTTGCCAATTTTTTCTAAAATTTAGAGTTTTCCTAATCATTTTGTTAGTTATCCTAAAAAATGCTACTTGTCCAAAAAAGGGGGATAAATTTGTCATTTATCCAAAAAAAAAAAAATAGCGAGTCTTGCAAGTTGCAAGCTCGACGTACACAAATTCAGAAAAAATATATTAAATTTTTAGAAATAAAAAAATTAAGCTTAATTTTACCAAAAAAATGTTAATTTTCAGAAAATATGTTAATTTTCAGAAAATATGTTAATTTTCAGAAAATATGTTAATTTTCAGAAAATATGTTAATTTTCAGAAAATATGTTAATTTTCAGAAAAATATTTAATTAAAAAAAAATAGTTTTCGCAACAAAAGTTAATTTCTAATAAAATATTTAATTTTCATAAAAAACTAATTCTCTCTAAAAATACAGTAGTTTAATTTTCTCTAAAAAAAATTGAGTTTATTTTCCTCCAACTCGGAGCTTATTTTCTCTCCACATGTGTTATGTTTTTGGGAAGATTAGATCTTTGGGTTTCTTTCTGAAATTAACATTGTTCTTATGAAAAAACCCACCTCAGAATATTTTAAGTGAAATCATTTAGCGAGCTCATACAAAATGAATTGCAAAGCTAACAGCTAAACTCATATTCGCTTTTGATTCATCATTGATGGGTTTTTTATTAGCAAAGTGTGAGTTTGCATAGAACGCTTCAGATTGAAAACCTAATTATAAAAATTAATATTTTTATTATTACGGATCATTGAATGAAACTGCATTAATTTATTGTTTATCATAAACAAATACAATTTCGATTCTCACAATTTGCTGATTTTCTCATCGATAGCGCTTCAATATACAAACAAATTGTCGTTCTAACGATATTTAACCCAACATTTGTTACTTATTAATTAATTTAAAAAATAAATAAAAATTATAAATATTACGGTAATAATAGAAATTTCAAATTTTGATTGAAAGTAATTACAAGGTTAAAACATGTTGGAACAACGCACACCTTCCTTTGCTACCCTAGCAGTCGCGACGTGGCTTTATATAGGCTGGATGATGTCATTATTAGGTTGTCATAGCAGAGTAAAATAATAACATTGAAATTCGATTATTATGATTCAAAAAATCAATGTTTCCCGGGAAACAAAATAATGAGGTATTTATTAATTTTAGTTTAATTTATTTGCTATACTTATTACCGTATAGGTACGGTTATAAAATATTTAATAAAGCATATTTTAAGCATAATTATGATATTATATTTGGTTTGGAATGTAAATTAGCATTTTTTTCTTATTTTATTTCTTACAGTATTTTTTTTTTATGTCAATATTTTAACTTCTGTGAAAAGTGTATTTTGTAATTCAAATTTAATATTATTAAAATTCATTGGAATTTTCATGCCGGTTTTTTTTTTTTTTTTCATTTTAAATTATTATATGGAGTTGTAACCCTATTTTATTTTTCTTTAACTGCAAGCAGCATTTGCGCGAGTGTATACTTCTTTAAACTTCACTTAAGCAAGTATTTATTTCCAAAATCTTCATTTGCGCGAGATTTCACTTGCGCGAGACTTAACTTCAAAGTTAAGAGGGTGTTTACTTCTTAAATCTTCATTTGCGCGAATTATCTATTCTTGAAATTTCGTTTAAGAGGGTGTTTATTTCCAAAATCTTCATTTGCTCGAAGTTTACTTCTTAAATCTTCATTTGGGCGAATGTTTACTTCCTAAATCTTCATTTGCGCGAGAGTTTACTTCTTATAAACTCCATTTGCGCGAGTGTTCACTTCTTGAAACTTCATTTGCGCGAGTGTTTATAGTATTTCTTCAAACCTCCTTTGCCCGATCGTTTACCTACTAAAACTTGATTTGCGCGAGTGCTTTAATTATATTTTTTTAAATTAAAATGTAACGCCCTGGGGGCAGACATTTCTCAGATTTCAAGTGCGCGAGAGTTTACTTCTTGAAATTTCCATTTGCGCGATCGATTAAAGCGTGTCGAGTATTTACAATCAATTTTGACAAAAATTTTAATACCATGCGTATTATTAATTTGATACGCTTTCGATACCGGTAATGATAAATAAAGAATTGAAAAATTTTAAATAGATTACAATATTTTTTAATAGCGGTACTGTCTTTCGTTTCCCTCTTTGTTAATAATTTTAATTTGTCTGATTTAGAAAAGATCAATAACGATGTTAAGGTGTTTGAGGCTCCGCTCTTTATGAAACGCCCTCGTAGAGCGACAACGCTGTCAATGACCTCCAGTGAATAGCGAACTCGAAAAAGCAAGTGATAAACAGTTTCTGTAGGTTTTGCATAGTGAGAGCTGTGCGACAAGCTGTGACTTTGCCTGGAAACGTTTTTGAACGAGAAAAGAAGACGCGGAATCGCAGTGGAATTCTCAATTCTAGCTCAGACTTTTGGCTATTCTCCTGATTATTATAACGGCGAATTAGAAACGAGATGTAATAGAGTATGTAACGAGGTTCAATATTTAAAACTCATATTTTTTAAATTTCGCACTTAGCTTTGCCGTAGCTGCTGGTGTTTCAAGTCACCATGAGGCATCTATGGAATTGTGAATACAGTATTACGTTGTATCAGATAAGTCACTTTAATTAATTGGTTTAAAAACGCTTTATTTAAAAGCTACGTTTTACAATTTTAGGGTAGGCCTACAACATGAAGTCAATATACGATGATATTTGTTTGGTACACACATCAAGATAAATTGATAATCATCTCATTCCATATAACGAGCGAATACTATTCTGTGCCTGGAAAAAATTTAGAAAAGTCATTAATTTTTGTGAAAGGAAAAGTCAGTTTGTATTCAATTCAACTAGTTATTTATAATGGAGAGTATTATAAAATGGTAGGCAAGTTATTTCATGTGTACATATCTAAATATTTTATTATGGTGCATTTAAAACGTCGCAGTTCAGTTATTAATTATATAGTAAATGTGGAGAAGTCTTGAAGCTAAACTATTGTGGTGAGGGTGTTTTTACTTGTATAGCCCTCAACATTCGGTACGTATCTTAAGCTAATGTTTACAGTATTAATTAATCAATGGTACGGGTACTTTTATGGTAATATAATTTATCTGATCTCATTTGTTTATAGTGATCTGAAAGCGAGAAAAATTGGGCGATTAAGATCTTGCTATCTACTGTATTCATATCACAAGTCATCTCGTTTTCCCATAGTAATTACGTAAACGTTATTACATTTTTAAGATAAAACGTCTTATTTTTACGCTTTCTGAGGCATTATTTTGATCATTTGGGGCTCGTACCACTCGTACTATTCCTCAAATCAAGGAAACCATAATAGAACGGGCAAGTTTACTGCATGAATAATACTAACTGAAATAACAATGTGAAATGAACTGTGTAATTCATTGAACGGAGTTAAGATATAGTCCCAGGCACCTTAATGATGACTGTCAGACTATAGGAAAAGAAAATTGCGTGCGTATTAGGGAAGTCCTTGAAGACCCAGAGAAGGAGTTGTAAATACCGTACTATTATTCAGAAATGGTTTGTGATGAAAAGTACTGGAACAACGTTTCAGGGAAAGATTTTAAACCATTCTGTGTAAACGGCTTAAGTTGCCGCCCTCTATAAATGGTAAGGATGTTTAAACTATGTGTTGCTATTAAATTATCTGTTTACTTTTGGTTTAGCTATGAAGTTCTTGACGAAGGAAGATGGATCCCAATTACGATATCTTAAACACCGCCACGACTTTAATTGAATAGACGAAAGCTCAACTCGAGGTCAACGCTCACAATGTTGATCTGCTCGAAGCATAAATAAAGCTACTGAAGTCTAGTTAATTGCGATTTGTTATTATTGCAATGATAATAAGCGAAAGTATTTGATATACCGTACCGTAAAATTAGCTTTTACACTTAAGATTTTCTGTTTTTTAAAGTTGGTGTTATTGTTCGATTTCGGAACATGGAAAGACTTAATTTTAAATACCCTTTTTTTTATTTTTTTTAGCATTTTATGGCTCTATTCTGAGTTAGAATTATCATCTGTGAGCATATAACACAAGCAGAAGAACGCATCATAGTGTACATACAGTAACTCTATGCCTGGCACATTACACCTTTATCTCATGCGTACTTTTTCAATATTCCAGATTTGAATTAGGTAGAATATGGGATGGGAACCATGTGATGCAGAAAAGAAAATGGTTACAAGATAGATGAAAGTAAAGATATGTAGTGCAGAAGGCATGGAGGATAATTTCGATAAAGCTGTGTAGCACACAAGGGTCATAGTGAGTGGTTATAATGCTTGTTTTCCAATGTTAAAAAAAGTGTTTAAAGTGAAGTTTGTGTCACTAAAATATTTAGATTATTTAAATATTTAATAATAATTCTGATGGGTTCGTGTTTCTTTGGACACCTGTACAGTGAAAAACACGAAATATCCCGGTGAAGGATGCGAAAACAAATCGAAAAAGTAAGGTTTTGCAAGTAACTTTGTGAAAATACTCATATAATCTTACATATTTATACCTTAGTTCATTGATTTCCCAATAATGTTTAGGTATTCAAGTCGGTACCGGAACTTCTGAGTATAAAATAAAAGTGCTCTACAATGTACAGTAGGTATGTAAAACTAGTTACTGCTTCTGTTTCAGAACGTTTTAAAGTTGGAGTTGCGTCCCAAAGCGCGATGTGGGTTTAATTTTGTGTTGTATTCGTCTGGCTTTAAGTGGCAATGAAACATCAAATGTCGACCGATGCCGACATGTCGATTGCTCTCTCGGAATACCTCAGGTGCGGGGCTGAGAAAAAGCTAACATTGAAATGGAAATGTAAGTGCATTCTTCGTCTTTATTTCGCCACTAATTAATTTTTTTTTTTTTATCTAATAGTATTATTCTAAGCTATAACAGCTTCATTAATAGAAGGTGAAATAAATCGCGGTGGAGCATGAACGCTAAAGATATGGATTTGCTGTTGCAAAACACAGTATAGCAACACATCAGTCTGGGCTTCAGAAAATCTTTATAATAATTATGGACGTACACGAAGAAGGGAACTTTAAACACAAAATAGAATACTTAAATGTTTAAAAAAGCAATTAAAGTACCATACGCGGTACTTGTACATGCATGCAATGTTTTTTTCTTGTTTTAGAAGGATATAAAGTAGCCTAATGTGGTTGTAACAATCATGTATACAGTATTATGATAATTAGAGTTTGCGCAGCACCTCCTTATAGCACTCCTTTATATCTGTGATGTCATTTTGACCTCATTTAGATGAATTTGTTCTTTTGACCCCTTGGTTTAAAAATTTAAATTTTTATAAAACGCCGATGCCGCATCACATACAATGCATTAGGTAACGAGAGATATAAGGTAACGAGAGGTTTTGCACAAACTCTGTAATATGTTTGTGCATATTATTTACGTAAAAATATTCTCTTATAAGAATGGATGTATTAATTTATTTTCACGTGAATTAAACTAAATACAGTATTAAACAACATTCCTGAAGGGTAATATAATTTAATACTGCGGTCGATATTTTACAGTCTAAAAATGAGTTTTAGGAAGCAAACGCTCGCGTAAATGGAGTTTAGCTGGAACACTAGTCTTGACTAAAATTTGAGCAACAACGTAACAGTGATGGTGCAATAATGGAGCATTTCACTGATTTATGGCGCCATCTCAGTTAAAAAATTAATTTATTTAGGAAAATAATTAACAAGTTTATATATTAATTAATATAATCACTATACCATAGCTCCCTTAAATTATACATTAACGTTAGGTAATTAACGTAATACAGTAATCTTATTTTTCTTATTAGGGAAGTTTCGCAAAATAAATACTGTATACCACTAGAACATTACAACATTAAATTTTATCGTATTAAAGTGCTTTGGGAGTTTTAACTTTCGGAAAAATAATTTACAGTATAGCATTAACCTCTGGCGTCATCTAGTGGTATCTTTGTGCACATCTTTGGAAGAGTTTAAAAACTTTAACTGCACCATGCACGTGCGTAAAAATACTTTCAACATACGGTAGTACACTCGCTATTCGGAATTTTATCGTCACCATAGAGCCGATCGTCTTCCACTACACTGACTACAGTATTGCACTATGTTAATGCTTTATCGCTCTAATGCAATAGCGTTTTTCTCACCGAAACTTCCCTATTATAGTTGCGTTCCGTTATTTATGAGAGCCCCTCTTGGAGCAGCAACACTGCCGCAGCTGATCTCCAGAAGGGACAAACGATGAGATGTTTCACTAGAATTTACATTGCGAGATCATTGCCATCAGCTGTGACTTTTCCTGGATATTTTACATGGTGCTACGATAGCTTGAAGTAACTGAATGTTGACACGAAACAAGTAGAAATTAAACGTTTTGTTATAATTTTAAAGAATTACTAATAATAATCAATTACTGTAGATAAACCAAGGAAGATATTTATTGCGTGCTTTTCCCAAGGAACACCATCTTCCATAAAATAATTCCAGTTAAGTTGCTTCTCTGAATAACATTGATATGAATTATTCTTTGTCGATCGTAGGTTATGCCGAATCATTTAGTCAATTTCATATAGTAATATCCTAAAATACCTAACGAAGGAATAATTACCATGGAAGAGTAGCGATGATAAAGTCATAGAAATTGTTATTTGATGGGTTATAAAATGCTGCTCTTTAATTTAATGAAACCACGTGGGAATCGAGGTCAACAACCTGCATAAGCGTAAGACTGTAGCCTATATGTATTTATCTTTTGAGACTATTAATTAAAAGAATTTTATAATTAGGATATGATTATTTTTTTTAAATTATAACATTGTTATCTTATGCAGAAAAGTGTGTGATTAATAAAATCATAGGCTACTGTGGTGTACCGCCAAAGATTTGAAATTAAATAATATTCAACATTTTATCGTACTGTAATTCGGATTGCTAATTTAATGTAAGTGCATTTATTTCTGTGTTTTAATTTTTTCCATTTGTTTACTTATGTTAGCGTTTTTTTACTATAGATTAACTTGTGTGGTAATTACATTTTGCTTACACCTTCAAAATGGATAGGAAGAGAAAATCACTCACATTGATCGAGAAAGTTGCCATCTTGAGACAATTTGACTCCCAATCAACTCTTAATCAAAAATCTTTTGCCAAATCTGTCGGGCTTGCAGAGTCATCCTTTAGAACTTTACTAAAAAGAAAAGATAAAATTCTAACACGAGCCTCCGCGAGTGGTTCTAAAAAAAAGCGTATAAAAGCTGGAAAGTATGAAGAATTAGAAAAAGTACTCTACGAGTGGTTCTGCGAGGTTAAAGCTCGTAAAATGCCAGTCAACGGGTCTATAATCATAGAAAAAGCTAAAGAAATCGCGGAAAAAATTGATTGCGATTTCTCTCCATCGTATGGATGGTTAGACAGGTTTAAAAATCGCTACAACGTGGTCTATAAACAAGTTTCTGGAGACGCAGTTGCAGTGAACATTGAAGAAGATGCCAATTATTGGAAAGCAAATATACTTCCAGCTATCTTAAAAGACTACGCTGTTAGTGATATTTACAACGCCGATGAACTGGGTTTATTTTTCAAACTGATGCCTGACAAATCTCTAGTTTTGAAAGAAGAAAAGTGCCACGATGGTAAACACAGTAAAGATAGAGTAACTGTTCTGGTCTGTTCTAATTTAGATGGATCGGACAAAGTCAAACTGCTAGTGGTAGGAAAATCACGTAGTCCAAGGTGCTTCAAACACGTTAAAAGCCTTCCCTGTGACTACGAATATCAAAATCAAGCGTGGATGACGGGTGATATTTTTACACAATGGATCCGCAATTTCGATCATAATTTGGGGAAAAAATCAAGGAAGATAATACTGTTTGTAGACCACTGTCCAGCTCACCCCAAAGTAGTTCAAAGCTTAAAAAATATTCGTGTTGAATTTTTACCGCCAAACTCTACCAGCGTCCTTCAACCGATGGATCAAGGAATAATTAAGGTTTTAAAACAACACTACAGAAAGAGGTTGGCGCACAGATATCTTTCCTCAATTGATAGTGGAAATCAACCATCGATAAATCTTCTGGATGCGATTAATTGTATCAGCGCAGCGTGGGATGCTGTGAAACAGACAACAATTACCAATTGTTTCAAAAAAGCGGGCTTTCAGACAAGTGACAAGTTGGAGAACTCAGATGAGCCTATTGATTTACGAGTAGAAGAAGATAGCACTTGGCATTCAATGGTTGAAAAGCTTGAGCAAAAAGGAATCAGTCTCGAAAATTACGTCAACGTGGATATCAATTTAGCTACGAGCGGGGAGAGGAGTACTGAAGAAATCATCGCTGGTGTAACTGCTTCTAAACAGGGAGTCGTAACAAATGACAGTGACGAGGAGGCTGAGGATGATCCACTTCCCGTTCCTACTTTAGCATCGGTCATGGAGGCTCTTGGAGTAGTACGAAGGTATACTTCTGCGAGGAATGATCCATTTACACAGGATATTTTCCACTTGGTGAATGCAACGGAAGATGCACTGATCCAACAATATGTTTCAGTCCAGGAGACAACAGTTATTGATGATTACTTTATGAGTTAAAATGCACTACGGATTCTGTATTAGAATGTTTTTCTAAATGTGACGGAAAAAAATTTGTTTTGAAAATGGCTGTTTAATTTCAATTAAAAAAAAAACACTTTAAAAATTATTATTTATTTATTTACGATTAAACTTTAAAAATTGTTGCTTAACCTTAAAATGCATTCACTAGAATTTAAAAATCACATACTAAACTTGAAATACGGAATTAAAATTTTCATTCACAGTTACAATCAATGATAAAATTTTATTGGGTCATATTTGGGTTTCTCAATCAACACTAAGCTTGTTAAAAACTTTCGGCTGAACAAAAATTACTGAAATTTGGGCGATTAAAAATATTATCGACAAACGATAGTACTACGAGTATATTTTAAATAATAATAATAGTGTGGTGTTCCGCAGTTTATGAAATTAACTCGTAATTCGGTGGTAATTCCGATTTCCGCTGTAATGTATTTTTTTAATAGAGCGGCGTTCCGTCATTTATGCGAGCCCCTTGTGAGGCGACAACACTGCCGCAGCGAATTACCTTGAGGAGGCAAGTGATGCTAGCTTTGGCTTGAATTTGCATTGGGAGATCATCGCTATCAGCTATTACTTTTCCTGGAAATTTTATATGGGGTCCTACAGTAACTGTCAGTAACGTGTTGTTCATGCTAAACATTGTGCAGGTAAAAATGAAACGTTTTGTTATTAAATTAAGTAATCACTAATATTAATGTTTTCAGAAGCGGTCACCTTTGCTTTCCAAATTTAAGTTGTCCATTGCTTCTTAAAAAGTTCCCTCTATAAAAACCTTGTACGCGTTTGCAAGGAGCTCACTCCAAAGCACGTGGTCAATCAGAATAATAATTGTTGTATAGGTAGGCATAATAAACGTGAATCTCATTCTAAAGGGTATATAATATAATTATATTTTGTTTTTTTAAATACAGCAATGGAAAACGTTATAATGGAAGACAGAATGAGTTTCGTGTTGAAACCGACGCTCCAACACATAGCTACCGCCAAGATTGTGATCGAAATGTGGATTCAAGACGACGTTATAGCTTTAATGCCGGAGACCGATTTATATTATCCTCAACTAGACGATGAAGTGGAAGTGGTAATCGAAATGAGAGAAAAGGTGCGCAATCTTCAGTTACCAGACTTGCTGGAAAACGAAGTTTTTACTTTCATTAAACCCGTTGGCACGCAGATTCTTTTGTGGAATTGCTATTTGCGGGGTAAATTCAGTCTGGAAGGAATGAATCCTAAAGACATTTGCTGGACGCCGCAAGGGACCATCGACCAAAAGAAAAGCGTTGAAGCTGTACTGAAAGATCAACGTTTCGATGTGTTCGAGCGCATTAGGTTAGCTTCCACTTTTTGTTTAATCGACAAAATCAACGACATATACTATCAATTGTACCTTAATCGATGATGGAGGCGAGGAACGGTGGGACCTAAGGCAGATCGGTGAAGGGGAACTGCAATTCTACAGCAAGCGCTTTAAAAAGGGGGCCCCGGGTCACTCAGGGGTCCAGGTGGATCACCTGCGTGTAATGCCGCCGTGGACTTGGGAAAAGATGACAAGAGATTTAAACTACCGCATCGGCGTGGGCTCTTTCCCGGAGGATTGGAAGACGGGAACCGTGGTACCAATCTATAAGGGAAAGGGATCTCGCGCCGATGTGGGGAGTTACCGCCCGATAACTTTGCTGAACGTTGAGTCGCGATTGTTCGAGCGCCATATTGAGAGTGAATTAAGAAGCTACGTGGAGAGGGAGTCGGCGCTTCCTGACGAGCAACACGGCTTCCGGTGTGGCAGGGGTGTGTACTCCTGTCTCTCCGTGATAATTAATTTTGTTAACGAAGCCAAATTGCGTGGTGAGTCGGTGCTCGTTGTCCAATTGGATATAAAGAAAGCGTTTGACTCTCTCCCCACGAGAGTGATTCTTGCTGAGCTCGAAAAAATAAAAGTAGGCCCCAGAATTATGGCTCTCATGAGAGATTACTTATCTAATCGGAAAATCAGGGTCCGTGGACCAAACGGATTGACGGCGGCATACCGAGTGCACGGCGGCGTCCCGCAGGGGTCTTCACTGGGCCCCCTCTTGTATATACTCGCCACCAGAGGAGTTTTTGGAGTGCCGACTCATGGTACAATGGTCTCCTTCGCGGATGACATATACATTATGTATTGCTTCCGGGAGGGAGACTACGCAAATACTGTTGTAAAAGTCGAGACAGACCTTAGTCGGGTGGCAGAGTTTTTTAACTCGATATCTATGGAATTGCAGCAGACGAAGACATCACTGATTGCCTTTGGCTCGCCGGCGTTTCTCGCTTCCACTATCGGCCAGATTGTGATTCTTAATGGCGTGCGTATCGAGATCGTGGACAATCTGCGAATGCTTGGGGTGATATTTGATTCCGATAATAACTGGGAGTATCATGTACGACACGTCGTAACTAAGCTAAGGCGCACTTTGTGCGTCTGCAAACGTTTTAGGGGAGTTTTGAGCGCAGCTAACAAAATAAAATTGTTTAAACAGAACATAATGACTATTGTCACTTATGGGTTAGGAATTTGGGTCCCAATAACAATCACGCGCCTCGAGCGAATCGAAAAAGCTGTTAACTGCTGTCTAAGAACCCTCTTCCACTTACCTTTTGCTGATCACATCACTCAGCACTACGAACGGCTGGGGATTGATAAACCGGAAGCGTATATCGGAAAGATACTGGCCAGAAACGTCTTTATGTCAATAAGAAAAAATTCTTGTATCTTTCCGATGAATATCGAGTACAATCGAGAATTGCGCATGTCCAGATTGTCCACGGTCAACCGTTTTAAAATACCGTTTATAGTGCGCAAGAACTTAAAGTTACTTAGTTCGATATACAAATGCTATTATTGGAACTTCTTACCTAATAATGCAAGACTCTTGGTGACTGATTGCTGTGTATTTACGAACAAATGCTCGCACTTTGTAAAATACTTACAGCTTATTGATTTTAATGAATGTATTCGACTATTTATTAAGAGATTGTAAACACGTATAATGAAACCGAGGCTGTAAATTTGTTAAACATATTTATTATATTACCCAAAGGTGACAATTTTAATAAAAAAAAAAAAAAAAAAAATGCTGGCCACGATCCCACAAGAGCCAAATTTTTTAGCCAAGAATGAAAAAGGATGAAAAATTTTTTTTTATTTGAGTAAAATTTTAATTACCGGAAAAAATTTTTATCGAAGAAAAATTTTAATTTCTGAAAAATTTTTTATCTAGGGAAAATTTTAATTACTAAAAAAAATTTTATTCAGGGAAAATTTTTTATCCAGGAAAGTTTTTTTATCTGAGAAAAAAATTTTTATTCAGGAAAAAGTTTTTATCGCGTTTTAACTTATTAGCGAACATTAGCCGACATCTAATTGACCGCCATAGGGTCAATGGAAATTACGTTGAGCCGACTCAGTTAGGGAGGTCATATTCCAGAAATTATTGTTTTTTTATATTTCCACCAAAACCATAACATTTATTATTTATGAGATTTAATGGAGGTGTCACTGTAGTATTACATTATTGTAATCAAATGACGATACGTCAATATAACTAATTATTTACGCTTTATTTATTATTAATGTTATTATTTTTACCTCGTACAATGGTTTTACATCGGATCGAGTTGCACCAAACTTTCGTCTAATTGGAACATTGGAACACAAAGTATATGATACGTTTCTATCTTTGAAAATGGCATCACCCACCGCACTCTCCACCTTATAGTACAGTCAAACTAGCCAAAAATTAAGCAAAATAAGGAATAACAAAGTAGAAAGCTGAAATTTAGTGAGGATGTAGTCTAGTATATACTAAATAAGAATAAGTGGTCTTGCGTCGTCTGCTCGATGGGGTATGGCCGCCATCTTAACAAAATGGTGCACACAATCACTTTTTCGTTATTTTCTCAATTACTATACATTTTAACGCCAAATAACATCAGACTAAATTTAATCATTAGTACACTATCTACAAATATGGTTCTAATCATTTTTGTCCTAACTGTTCCCGTTTAGGCGCAAGAGTAACATTTGTTCTAGCCATCCTGCACAGACTTCCCCATTGGGTAACAAGGCAATGGGTAA
>JAQGAY010000755.1:0-20675 GCA_034698085.1 Polydesmus angustus | reverse complement strand
CGGAGCTGGGAAAGCTTTGCGCGGCTTCAGAAAAAAGCTTGCGCGGCCGCGCAGCGCGCAGCTTAGAGGGAACACTGACCGTAATAAAGCCCGGAAAATATTTTTGTCTGTGAGTAAAAATACCGGTAATAAAAAAAAAAATTTTATTTCCATTTCATTGGTTTTTTCATACTTCTTCATTTTAGTTTATACTTTAAAAGCAAGTTTGCTTTAATGTAAATAGTTTGTGGTTTATCCTATTTTGCATCAGGGAAAAATTTGCATGAAATTTGGAGCTAATCTCGTTCTTGCTCCAAAAAAAAGTTAAAAATGCTTATTTAATGAGTTAATAAATACAGTAAATGCCAAAATTTTTGCGCGGATGGTTAACGAATATAAATCAAAATAGAACTGCGAAATAAATTAAATTCAGTAAATTCAAGTTTTTATCTCTTATTTAAAGAATCTTTATTGAATTTACTAAATAAGGTACACTATTAATTTTATTGAATTGGGGGAAAAAAATTTTCCCATGCCGGGAATCGAACCCGGGCCTCCTGGGTGAAAGCCAGGTATCCTAGCCACTAGACAACATGGGAAGCTGATGGTCATCTAATCTCTGAACCATATTGAAAATCCAGCTTTAACTAAAATAATTTAGGTTTTAATTAATTAATATGCATAAACGAAACAAGTGTTTATGCGCATGGGAAGATTTTTTTTTTGTGCATGCTCAATTTGCACCACAAAAATATTTGTAAATACCGGTAAATTTTTCTTCTCTAACCTTCATTTTTTTTAAAACAAAAAATTTAATGTGATTGTTTTGGGTGTCAATGCCCTTAACGCATTAAAAAAGACTATTACGATTACGTAATTATAAGACAAAGATAAAATTCTATTAACGATTTCCTAAATTGAGTGAAATGCCAAGTGTATAATAAATTATATAATCTTCGTTCGATGACGTTAGTTTTGAAACATGAATAAATTAGTCGAATTTTTATGAAAAAAAAATATTTTTTTAATACTTACATTAATTAACGCCTCCCATTTAATAATAAAAAACAATTTTTAGAATATGACCTCTATAACTGAATCGGCACGTAATGGCACGAATGGCTCACTTATGATTGCTAAAGCTTTTGCGGACTTCCAGCCTGCACCTGCCGACTGCATCTCGGCACGTGCCGGCATCTACCATAGATTTAATACAAATTTCCTCGAGCGCATTAACACGTGCCGACTCAGTTGTAGAGGTCATATATTAAAAACTGTTTTTTATTATTAAATGGGAGGTGTTAATTAATGTAAATTTTAAAAAATAATTCATTTTCATTAAAATTCGATTGATTTATTCATGTTTCAAAACTAACGTCATCCAAAGTTTCAAATCAAAAAATGATGATTGGATAAGCAGACATTGAAACTGTGTTCGAAACTTATTCAGAACAATAATTCGCATTAATTTTATTTCGAATTTTATAATATTGTACAGAAGGGACACACATTTATTTTTACGTACTTTTAGCGTAGCAATTAAATGTGACAAGCGTGTACGTAGGAATTTTCTACTTTTCATGCTGCAATGCTTCAAATTCATTTTCGTATTTTTTTTTATATACTGTATATAATAATACTACAAAAAAAAAAAATTATTTTATTTTTAAAAAATGTTTTTGGCCGTAATAATTTTCAGACAGCGAAACCGAATTATTTCTTACGGAAGTTGTTTTTCGTTATGATCATGGTAATGATATGAAAACGTTCCACACACGCATTTTTATTCACCAAAAAAAATAATAATAATAATAATAATGTGCATAGCTAAAAGCAACACCGGTTACACTTCTTACTCGTAAGTTAAGACTTTGGTTGGGGGATAATCACGCGCAGCGTACGACTAACTAACACCAAATAACTGCATTTCTGTACAGTATTGCGTTAGTTCTTGTGGAAGACAATAAAGTAGAGAGAGAGAGAGAATGAAAGAGACAGAGGAGGAGAGAGATGGTGTGGGTGATGCTATAAAAAGATAAAAGCCGAACGCAAAAAAAAAAAAAAAAAATGAAATCATTTTCCTACAATTCTTGAAATATAAAAGGATAAAATGCCAAGGTTATGCACCGTTGCGTTTCCATTTTTTTGTTTTGTTTTGTTTTTCGTTTTTAGTAACAAATTTTCAAGTTTACCTAAGATGATTTCGACCTAACCTGATTTCTCATGCTGCACTGCTTTTTCACTATTTTTATTATTTTTTTCTAAAAAAAAATAATAATTTTACGGAAGATATTTCGAGAAATTTTTTTTTGTGTGTTGGGAGAAATTTAATATAAAGTACAGTATGGACTTTTCAAAAACTCCATCTTACAAATTTTATACTTCATTTTTTTATTTATTTATTTTTTTTTTGTCAAAAAAGCCGAAAAAAAAAATTTGTTAAGAGAATTTTTTTTTTTTTTTTTTTTTTTTGACTTTAACATTAAATTTTTTGACATCAAAGTAAAACCGCATTAAAATCATCCATTGTGTGTATATATACGATCAATTTAAATTTTTAGAGCACTTTAAAAACTTTAATAATGAAAATACCTATTTTAAACTCTTTTTATTTAAATTTTTTTTTTGTCTTGAAATCATTTTTTTTTGCATTTTTACTTTGTCATTTTTTTTTTCTTTTTAAATACTTTTACTCTCTTTACCGCTCTACGATTTTTAATGATATATTTTTTTTTTCATCTTCGCTTTCTTCCACATTTTGAATGATGTATACACTTGTTGGTATTGGCCACACACTCATTAACCGTTTGCATTATAATTTTGAACGCATATTTTTTTTAAAAAATATTTTAATACTACACACACGTAAAAAAAAAATTAGAAAGAAAATTAGAATTAGAAAAAAAAAATTATTAAAACTGGATTTGAGTCGGTGATAGGTGTAGAGATAATAAATAGCGAGAGTCGAGGAGAGAGAGAGTGTGTGTAATTACAATTTTTACTCCCCAAAAAATATTGGTTACAACTGGTTGTTGGTAATCTACATTTTATAGATAGATATTTTGATTTGTAATAAAATGGTAAAACATGGTGATTATACAGCACCTCACTTCGATAATACCGGTATAAGATTTTTTTAAAAAAGCTCTTTAATGGCTTAAAGACATGCAATGTCGCACTTTTCCAAGTGGGAAAATATTTTTTTCGATCGCCACGGAGCGAAGGTCCATAATCAAAAAAAAAAAAAAAAAAGTTAATGGCGAGAACGAGCAAAAATTATGTTAATTAGATAGCGTTTTAATAAAAATCTTCAAGGCTATTGGTTTATTTGACAATCCATAGGATTAAACAATATTTTTAAAGTTTTTTAATAACACTGGTAATAAGAATCTTTTTTCGCGCAGATTTTTCAATGAGATCTTGCAATGCAGTAATGTGAAACACTTGTATTTAAACTTGTACTTTTCGTAATATAAAATATAATAATAGGAATATAGGCTGAGGGGCCGAAGGGGTTAAGTAGCTGTTTTAGCCTGCAGCGGCATTTTTATTTTTTAGGTGCGGCAAAAATCAAAGTAGCAAGAAATAATACAGGAATTTGCATCGGTAAAAAGCAATAAAAACGAACATTTTTAGCGAGGGAAAAAAAATCAACTACTGTATTATCTTTTTCCTTATTTAAACCGTTTACAGTACAATGTGTTTTTAAATTTACGGAGTTTTTTAAAAAATAATAAAGAAGTCAAATTTTATTGAAAATGAATTGATTTTTTAATATTTACATACAACAGCATCTCTGATAAAAAAAAAACAATTGTTAGAATATGACCTCTCCAACTGAGTCGGCACATGTTAACTCTAGTAGCAAAATTTTCAATTTAAAAAACGAATATAAAAGTCGAATTTTAATGAAAAAAATTAATTTTTTAATATTTAGTTACAACAACATCACCGATTTAACGATCTGGCATGTGACCTCTTCCACTGAGTCGGCACAATCATGTTAACGCGTGTAACGAAATTTCTAATAACTCTCTCGCACGTGTCTGCTTGGATTTTGGCAATTACATGTACGCGTATTAAAATTTTGCTAATCGAGTTAGCACGTGCCGACTCAGTTGGAGAGGTCATATTCTAAACATTGTTTTATCATTAAATCGGAGATGTTGTTGTATATAAATATTAAAAAATTAGTTCGTTTTCATTAAAATTTGATTTCATTATTCGTTTTTCAAAAATTCCGTAAATTTAAAAACACACATGTACATTTTTTTAAAAATAATAATTACTGTTATTGTTTTGGCGACTTAAACGTTAATTTGAATAGAAACCAAAAGAAAAAAAAATTATTCTTGTAAGGTATAAAAAATGAGTGAATTTGTACGGTAGTCTTTCAGAGTCACGAGAGACTTTTGCTCTGTCACGAGATTTATTGTTTTGGTTCCGCTAATTATTTACGAGAATAAGTCTCGAGCATGAACCTTAATTAATTTAATTTCACCTGATGTTACAGTATTATACTCCGTATAAAGGTTAAGGTAAAGTTTGCAGGTCGCGTCTCTTCTTAACCGTTTTAACTTTATAAATAACCGCTAAACCAAAATTTATTCGCTCTCCACCTTTAAAAAAACATATTTAAGGGAATCAATAAATATAATGGTAAATTAAATTTTTTATAATTAAAACAAATAATTTTTTTTGCGTTTGGGTTGTGAGTGTAAACGTGACAAATTAACTTGAATGAGCGATGACCTCGTAAACAGCTGATTATTAATAATAATTATTATTGTTTACGACTACCGGTTTTATTTTTTGCGATTCATGTTAATTAGTTATCGCTAATTTTATTAATCGAGTTAATGACGAGTTTAATCCTAGTTAAATTCCACTCTTTAAAAAAAAAAAGATGCGAGCCAAATTTGACAGTTATTTCTACTTTTATACGAGACCCAAAACGTATGACAATTCGATTCGAGAAAAAGGCAAAATATTTGCAATGCTTTGTTTTCTAAGCACAAAACTGGAAGAAAAAAAATGTAAGTAATTATAAATAAAAACATTTTGCGATACACATAAAATGGATTGTTAAAACTTATCCAAAAATTTGAACCTAAATTTGAATGAGCGCTTTTTAAATTAACTTGAAAAAACAAAATGTAAACAAACAAAAAAAAAAGTATTGACAATCATTTAGTTGTGTAGGAATTTTAAGCTGAGGATTATTGACACGTTGGAGAGGATAAGCAATTATTATCCAGTAAAAATTATTTTTCAATATTTTGTATTTTATGGCGCGCTTCATATTCCTGTATGTTATGGCAGTCATGGTACCATGAAATATTCTCCAAAATACTGACATAGAAATACCGGCTTTCAAAAAGAAAATCACTTTTTTAATGTTGCACGTTTAACATGCAATTTAGCAGTGTTTTACTGGTTTTGGAACACCAAGGAAATCTAAATTTTATTCATGGTACCATGACGACCATAACATAAAATTTTTTCTCTAATATCGTTATTAATAATAATAATTATTACTGAAAGTAAATCTTAAAGCCAAAACTTTATTTCGCAAATTTTGGTACTGTATTGATGAAACGTGAAACTAAAATTAAAATCTCGTTCAAGTATAGTTTATAAAACCATAAAATCGAGTTTTTTAATTTTCCATTTCTTAGCGAGCTTCTTCATAAAAATGTAAAAAAAAATTAATAGCAAGTTTATAATTACTTATCGCGGAAAAAATTAAAAAATAAATTAGCATTGGCACTGATTAAAACTAGTTAAACTCGCTCGCTCTACCTCATTACCAAACTTAATTTTTTTCCCCTCCGAACTTGCGTAAAATTTTAACGTAAATTCACGGAGTAAAGTGTTTTACCCTTGTGTATATATATGCAAATGAGATGCTATACGGTAGTAAATATGCGAGATAATAAGATCTCCAACGTGCCATATCGCGGTTTTGACTTTGCAATTTTCACAACATTTTATTTCCATACTTTTTTTTTTCTCTTCTCAAACTAATTTTTTTTTACGCGCGCGCGAAATGACCGATCAAACTTTTTTTTTATAATATAAAAATTGGATGTCTCATAAATTACTATGATGTATTTATGAGTAATTTGTTATTTGAAATGATGAAAAAAAAAATATTAACTACGGTGTGTTTTTAAAGACGTTGTTCGTATTGTCGCTATCTATTAGGCGTGTTGCGTATAGCTTTTAGAATATGGGTTGTTGTTGTTGGTTAAAAAAAAAAACTATACATATAGAAAATTAATGTGGTCTTGTATAATAATATGAAGAAAGAAGGGAGGAACGAGACAACTAAAACGATATCTAAAAAAGAGTAAATTATTATTTAAAAAAAAAAAGTCAATTTTCTCATATAGCAATCTATAAGTAAAGCGAAACACCTGAAGGTTTGCAAATTATCTCTCGAGTTCTTCTTCTTCGTTGTTTACGCGCTGAAAAAGTCCTGAAAAAGAAACGAATATAAATCTTTTTTTCGTTTTTTTTTTCGGTAGAGGTTCAAATTATTATTGTTAACGTTCGGGGGAGAAAAAAAAAGAAAAAAAAAAATTAAATTGGATTTAGACAAAACTGATTAACTAACACTCGATACTGTATTGTATATTATATACCGCTCATTTCTATATTGCTCGTTGAATAATAATAAAAATATTATAGTACACTAAAGACTTTTTTTTTTCTTTCTTTATTATTTTTTTTAAATACAGTTCAAAAACTAATTGAACGCAAAAAGCATATTACACTATCTTAATACCGGTTTAAAAGCGCCTATTCGATAAAGCAACACTTATTATTTTTTTTTTTTTTGGAATAATTAAATTTTGATAGATAGGAAAAACCTCGATCTATCGTTTTATGATGTTTTCTGGAAGTGGAGATTTTGGCAGAATTTCGAATACACGTTATATAGGGTGTTTGTTGAATGACGTTAGTTTTGAAACATGAATAAATCATTCGAATTTTAATGAAAAAGAATTTTGTTTTTATATTTACATTAGTTAACACCTCTCATTTAATAATAAAAAAAATAAGTTGTGGAATATGACCTCTACAACTGAGTCGGCACGGGTAAACGTACTCACTTTGACGGCTAATTAAGCTTTTGCGGACTCTCAGCTTGCACCTGCCGACTGCATCTCCGGCACGTGTCGGCATCTACCGTAGGATTAATGGAAATTTCCTCGAGCGCATTTACACGTGTCGACTCAATTGTAGAGGTCATATTCTAAAAATTTTTTTGTTTATTAAATGGGAGGTGTTAATTAATGTAAATATAAAAAAATAATTCATTTTCATTAAAATTCGACTGATTTATTCATGTTTCAAAACTATCGTCATCCAACGAACGCCCTACAGTATATAAATCTTAAGAAGAGTTAAAAATATTGTTTATTTAATTTTAAAAAATCATTTAATTAGACGTAAAATTTTGGTTTATTCAGTTTTAGAAGTTTCGAACTGAAACTCAAAATTGTAAAAATCGCGTAATTAATCGGTAACCAATGTTCATAAAGCTGAAAAATTGTAAATTATTACCTTTAAACTGTCTACGTATATTTGGGATCTTAAATTATTTCATCGCAATTTATTAAAATTGCTTAAAAAATTTTTTTATAAACTTCTGTAAAAAAATCTTTTGCGCGTTAATTACGATTTCACTTTATCAACAACAAAAAATTTTTTTGGTGACTTAATAAATGGACAGAAAATCGAGGTTTTATGCATTTTTTTTTGGCTTTATTAAAAACATTTTTACTAAGAAGTAGTTATGTAACGAGAAATAAAAATATGTAGTAAAAATGCGGTAGAAAAGATGTAAAAAAAAAAAAACACACACTATTTTTTGACGAAGATAATGATATACAAGGAAATGAATTGGAATTATATCTCAATTTAGGCTAATTTATGTCCGCAAAAAAAAAAAAAAAAAAAAAAAAAGATTTCTAGACATAAAAAGTTGGCGAGAATTTTTAGTTGTTTCTTCGCTATTATTATTATTTTTAAAAAAATATGAATTTAGCATAGTTCATTCGATAAAGTTGACACTCCTTTCGAGGAAGTGTCGACTCCAACGCCGAAACAAGCTGAGAAAAACAAGGGAGCGCAAATATCGCCCCGTAATTCATAACAACTTTCTTCATTTATCTCGCGCGCCTCACTGTTGCGTATTTCTTTTTTTAAAAAAATTAAATAAGGAAAGGAAGATAGAAGTTTGGAATCTACACGGTGTTTCAATAAAAAAGTACACCAAATTTTATTTTATATAACGTGTGTCCTTAAATTAACGTAGCTTTTAAAAAACGAATAAACATGTCAAATTTTAATGAAAATGAATTATTTTTTTATATTTACATAGAACAACACCTCCGATTTAATAATAAAAAACAATATTTAGAATATGACTTCTACAACTGAGTCGGCACGTAATAAAGCGCTCAAGGAAATTTGAGGAAATTTGCATTAATCAGTATGGTAGATGCCGGCACGTGCCGAGATGCAGTCGGCAAGTGCAGACTGCAAGTCCGCCAAAGCTTTAGCCGTCAAACGTGAGTGAGCGCGTTTACACGTGCCGACTCAGTTGTAGAGGTCACATTTCAAATATTGTATTTTATTATTAAATCGGAGGTGTTGTTCTATGTAAATATAAAAAAAATAGTTCATTTGCATTAAAATTTGACTTGTTTATTCGTTTTTTAAAATCTACGTTAATTTAAGGACACACGATATTATCTCGAATGCCGGATCGTGCTCAAACTTCTTTCCATACAGTACATGGATAGGATGTTCGTTGGATGACGTTAGTTTTGAAACATGAATAAATCAGTCAAATTTTAATGAAAATAAATTATTTTTTTTAAATTTACATTATTTAACACCTCTAATTTAATAATAAAAAACAAATTTTAGAATATCGATGGCCTCACATGATAACCTCGTATCTACAATTTAATTATAAAATGAAAAACACTTATCTTGCCTAAGAATATAATACATTTGGTTGCCTTCTGTAAAAATTGTATTATGTCACTTACGAGGTTATCATGTGAGGCCATCGATATGACCTTTACAACTGAGTCGGCACGTGTTAATGCGCACAAGGAAACTTCCATTGATCCTACGGTAGATGCCGACACATGCCGAGATGTAGTCGGCAGCTGCAAGCTACAAGTCCGCAAAGCTTTAGCCGTCAAACGTGAGTGAGCGCGTTTACACGTGCCGATTCAGTTGTAGAGGTCATATTCTAAAAATTGTTTTTTATTATTAAATGACTTGATTTAATTAATGTAAAAATAATTCATTTTCATTAAAATTCGACTGATTTATTCATGCTTTAAAACTAGCGTCATTCAACAAAAACATTTAATAATTGAAGAATAAAGTTTGTGGGTTTACTTTTTATTGAAGCACCGTGTATATTTGTAAATCAGCACGCGAACCTTTGCTCGTGCTCAGGTAGCGCACACACCCCAGACACACACACACACACACACTACGAGTGTTAAGAGTGAAAGAGAGAGAGAGACAGTTAAACAGGTGAAAGGCGATTGTTCTTTGAGCAAAGTTGAATGAAAATGGGAGGTTATTTTTTATTTATTTATTTTTTTTGTTTGTTTGTTTGTGTGTGGGGGAGGCCGAGAAATGATAATCGCCCGCTGTGTGGCACTCGAAGTATTTTTGCCGAGTCTGAAAAGTCGATGATAGTTGAGATATTTTTTCAAGACGACCTCCACCCACATAATATACACGGTACCGGTATGTTTTTTTTTATTTTAAGCTTTGTTTTCCACCACATTTGCGTCTACCATTTTTTTTTATATATACCGGGTGTTCGAAAAGTAAGTACCCAACTTCCGTCGACTATTAAAAAAAACCTAGCAAAGATAAAATCGTAAAAGTTGTGTGATTTTACAGAGAAAAGTTTTTTATGTAAAAAAATAATTTTTTTATTAATTCGAAAAATATATAAAAAAGTTAAAATTCAAAAAATTACGTTTTCCATACAGAAAATTTTCCATGCTAATATTTTTTTATAGAATATTAAATTATTTTTTTTTTTCAAAAAAAGATACCGTAAATTTTTAATAAATTGTTCCAAAAGTAATAATATTCTGATATGATGAAATTTTTAAAATAATTTGAGACGTTTAAAATTACGCAAGTTTAAACGCTCTCAATGCTGAAAAATAAATGCCATTGATGAAGTTGGGCGCATTGACCACTTCTAAGATCCGCAAATTCAACAATAATTTAGAACTAATTCTAAATTAATTATATTTTGAATGTCTGTAGCAATATTTTACTATTTACATTATTTTTTAATGGTTGGTGCATTTTTGTTTTATTTTTATTGTCTTTGTTATCACAGGCTAATGCTCAAAAGCATGCCAAAAGTAAATTTTCGAGTTTTTAATTTTTTTTTAAACGTTTATTGAAAAAACTAAGAAATTATTTTTTTATAGAAAAAACTTTCTGAGTTTTTCTGTAAAATGGCACCATTTTTTAAAATTTTATCTTGGTTAGGTTTTTTTTATTAACAGACGGAAGTTGGGTACTTACATTTCGAACACCCGGTACGTAATATTTTCGGCTATTGAGATCATACTTTTGTAATTTTTTAGTTTGAGATTGAAAATTGTGGCGCGTAGAGGAAAATAATGTAGACTCGTCTTATCGGTTCATATGAAATGTCAGAAAAGGAAATTGGTTTTTCTGAAATCTGAATTAACATGGGGAAAATCAAAAATATTATTATTTTTTTGACACTTTAATTTAAGCGAAGACAATGATTATTATTATAAATTTAAAAAGTAGTTTTCAGGATTTTATTTTTTTTCTTTCCTCCCGTTGACTATGAAAAGTTGTAGAAAATCATAATTTGCATATGCACGGTGTCCGTAAAAAAAACCTACCCATCTGAATTCGTATTAAATTCTTTTAATAATCTAAATATTTTAATGACACAAGCATAAAATTCACTTTAAACACTTTTTTTTTTTTACTATATAATTTCTCTATTTTGTGTTTTGAATGTTGACTTCCGGTTCGAGATGCGCAGTAGAGAGCATGATGAGCTATGCTCTGCGTTGATTCCAGCAGAATCCAATTCGTCTCGTGCAGCTGTATTATACGTTGCACGCGCACCTGAAATAACCCGCACTTCAATTAGGTATAATATGGGGTGTGATACGAGAATACGAGACAAAAGAAGGAGAGACGCAGAATACAACAATTTAATATTAAAAAAGTGTTTAAAGTAATATTTATCCACGTGCCATTAAAATATTTAGATTAATTAAAAGGAGTTAGTAGTGATGCAGTTGGGAACGGTTTTTTACGAACACCGTGTAACGTGTTTTTTTTTTTGGCGATGTTATATTCTGAGAAAAGTGAAAAGATTTTTAAGGAAATAACGGGTGAAGGACAAAACAAAGGAAGTGAATTTTTTTGCTATCTAAATACTGAACAGTAAAAGTTACGTAAAGCACACCCTGTATTAAACGAAAACCTGGATAAAAAGAATAAAAAGTTTTGGGAAGGCAATGGGAAAAATGGCTGAAAAGCGAAAAATGCGAGTAACGAAACGCAATTTTTTAATAAAAACTGTTTAAAGCGGGAAACAAAAAATATTTTTAGGTAGCTTAAAACACGATTCCGTATTACACAGGTCCAAATACTTGTATTATTGGTTTTTCTTAACGTTAATTAACATATACATCGAGTTTAAAATAATCACTTATAAATGAACACTACGGTGATATTTGACATTATTACGAATAGTATAATTTATTATTGATTTTTTTTGCTGTTGTTGCGAAAAGCCATTGCGAAAACTACCATTTTGTTAAGTATAACTATTAAATTACGTTATTAATTTAATTCCGAAAATAAGAATGTTGAACACAATTAAGACACAACTGACTTCGCTTAGCTCGCACAACGGAATGAATTATTAAACACGCACATGCTAATAGAAATACGCACATGCATAACGGCGCTAATAATAAATGAGGGAAAAACACAATACACAACACATTATTATTATTATTACAATTTATAAAATAAATTATTAAGTTTACGATTCGATTTTGAAATGTCAATATTATTTTGTAAGTGATATATTGTAATAAACAAAAATAAACTGCGTAAATTTTACATATAACTTTCAATACAGAATGTGCCAATAAATTTGGGTACGATAATTTAAAATCTATAAATCTTTTCACGCAGAAAAAAAAAAAATGTGTTTTAAGCTCAGTTTAAGCTATTGTGTTGTGACGACACTTTTTAACTCTTATCTCTCTATGCATATTATATATACGAATATTATAATAGTTTGAACGCATAAATTAGAAATTTTCTGGTTGACCTTAAGCGAATGTCTTTTTTGTTTGCAAACATTTCGAATAAAAACTTTTGGGTGAATGATTAACACGATGAATGCGAACAACTTAATTTTTTATTACTATTGTTTCGAACGTGTTTCTCGATATTATTATTATTATTTTTTTTTTGGTGCGGAATTTAACAGTGTGCCGTAAAAATAATTACCATTACGAGTCGAGTAAATCGAAGTAAAGTTATTAAAAATTTAAACCTAGAAAACGATTTTTGCGAGACTTAAAATTGAAGTTTTTCTCTAAACCACTGAAAACTTTATTCGAAAAATATTTTAAATTAATAAATAGTCTTTTCAACTTTGTACACATGTTCGTTGGATAACGTTATTTTTGAAACATAAATAAATCAGTCGAATTTTAAAGAAAATGATTTTTTTTAAATATTTACATTAATTAACACCTCCCATTTAATAACAAAAAACAATTTTTGGAGCATGACCTCTACAACTGAGTCGGCACGTGTTAATGCGCTCGAGGAAATTTGCCTTAATCCTATGGTAGATGCCGGCACATGCCGAGATGCAGTCGGCAGATGCAGGCTGGAAGTCCGCGAAAGCTTTAGCCGTCAAAGTGTGCGCGTGAGTACGTTTACACGTGCCGACTCAGTTGTAGAGGTCATACTCCAAAAATTCTTTTTTGTTAATTAATGTAAATATAAAAAAAAAAAAATAATTTATTTTCTTTAAAATTCGACTGATTTATTCATATGTGCATCGATTGAGCAAAAAAAATTTTGATAGAATATTATACGTTGTTTTACTTTCATTTCGAAATATATATATATTTTTATTGATTTATTTATTTATATTTTTTTGTGTGCAGGTACCGTACGCAAAAGTGGATCAGTATTAAAATCTTATTAGCATCGTCCGTGAACCGCATCACCTGGACTTAAAGAATCGAACGAGGTAAAGTTGATTTTATTTATCGTAACCAAAAAAAAAAAAAAGTAGTTTTTGATAGTTGTAAATTGCTTTAATTTTCCCTCAAACAAACAACCAACCAAAAAATCAATAAATAAAAAAAAATGATAAAACATTGAGGTTATTTTAAAAACTATAAGCATATATTAATATTAAAGTAAAAAAAGATGGTGAAAAAAAAAAAAAAAAAAAGAAGTAAAAACAAAACGGAAGCGTGTGCTGAAAATGGTTTTGAACTGAAAATGGCGAAAACAATTATTATTATTATCAGCAAATAGTTTAAATTTTTTTAAAAAGAGTTAAATATGGCAAATGTAGCGGGGAAAGGAACTGAATGGCTGCATGTTGTTTGTTTGTTGTTCGTGTCTACGGGTTATAATAATAATGATATTTTTTTAAAAAAAAAATTTTCCGAATATTATTTGAGAGAGCAGACGACCGTATCTCGCGGTAGTGACCCGTGCGAAAAAGCTTTTTCCATACCAATTTCTTCAATGGCCACTGACTACACCATATAGCCTTTAATAACGAATGGAATAAATGTAACGCACGTTATAATAATATAAATATATATATAAAAAAAGAGGAAATATGTATAAAATTTTAAAGTGAGGAAAAAGATAATACGCTTCCGCTTTGCTTGAACTTTGTCTTCGTTGATTATTTATTATTATTATTATACGGTTTTTATATAAATATTTTCCTGCGTGTTTTTACACTCAATCCGCGCCAACTAGTAAACTCTTTAATTGATATTAAATTTTTTTATTCTCAGCACTTATTAATGCATAAAATCTCCGTAGAAAAGTTTTTTAATTAACAAAATGGTGCAGTCCCGGATTAAGCTTTTTTGGGGTTTTCCTAGGCCATGGTTTAACAAGCCCCAACTGAATTAGTATTAAGTCCTTCAAATAATCAACATATTTGAATGATATACGGATAAACTTTACTTTAAGGACTTTTTTTAAATCTTTTCTCGCATCACACCCCATGTTTATACTTTTCCTAATTTAAATCTTGAAAAAGACGCCAACGTATGAGAAGCTGCGTAGTGACGTGTGTTTTTAAATTTACGGAGTTTTTAAAAAGCGAATAAAGAAGTCAAATTTTAATGAAATTGAATTAATTTTTTAATATTTACATACAACAACATCTCCGATTTTATGATAAAAAACAATTTTTAGAATATGACCTCTCCAACTGAGTCGGCACATGTTAACGCGATTAGCAAAATTTTCAGTAACTTTCTCATACGCATAATTGGCAACATCCAAGCAGACTCGTGCGAGAGATTAATTAGAAATTTCGTTATACGCTTTAACATGTGCCGACTCAGTGGAGGAGGTTACATGCCAGATGTTATATTTCATGGTTAAATCAGTGATGTTGTTCTAACTAAATATTAAAAAATTAATTTTTTTTATTAAAATTTGACTTCTTTATTTGCTTTTTAAATTGAAAATTTTGCTAATCGAGTTAACATGTGCCGACTCAGTTGGAGAGGTCATATTCTAAAAATTGTTTTTTATCATTAAATCGGAGGTGTTGTTGTATGTAAATATTAAAAAATTAATTCAATTTCATTAAAATTTGACTTCTTTATTCGTTTTTTAAAAATTCCGTAAATTTAAAAACACACGTTAATATGCAGTGACATAGTTAGTGTGTATGATGCGCGTGTTGAGACCGGAAGAGAGGTTATTTGAAACACAGAACAGAACAATTCAATGTTAAAATAAAGTTTTTCCATGTGTTATTTAAATATTTAGATTATTAAAACGGATTTAATACTAATTCAGTTGATGTTCGGTTTTTTTAAGAACACAGTGTAAACATAAAATGTAAACACGATGAGACGAAATTTTGTAAACATGTAGTTCATACCAACGCTATATGCTGCCAATAGCGACTAATTACAGTAATACCCCGCAATAATGGCCGTCATATTAATGGCGTTTCGCAATAATGGCGCTTTTCAATCTTAATCCGCGCTTCCAAATCCCTATTATACTCAGTGTTGTGCCAAATTAAACGCACTTCTGCTATCGCTAAAATGCATCTGATTGGCGGATTCATTTAATGGCGGAGTTCCGGTCCCAATTGCGCCATTATTGCGGGGTATTACTAGAAATAATAATAATAACAAAAAAAAAAAAAAACACGGTTTTGTTCAGGGTTTTAAAAATATATATATATTTTTGAAAATGAGCGCGACAACACAATAAAGTGTAATGAGTTAGTGACGTAGTCGTAAATTTCCGGAATAGAAATTTGTTCAAGGAAAAGAAAAATATATATAATCCAATAAATTATTCGCAACCATTTTTAAGTGTGGATAGAAAATGAAAAAAAAAAACTTTTTGCTGACTAAAAGTGGACATTAAGATTATATGAGAAAAGCGTAATATTCGTTAAGAGAACGAAGGTAGTCGTGTTATAATATCGCGCAATTTATGTGAAAATTTACGAGTGGTCGAATTCGGTGTTAATTTCTTTACCCGTAGCGGTCGAAATAATCACGCTAATGAGGTCTTTGTACAAATTATTATATGAAAGTTTTTTAAGTTTTTTTGTTGTTAATGTAGCAGCACGGTTGATCTTAATCTGTCAGCGGAATTAGCGGGAGTTACGTAAGAGTTGCCGCGAATGTCACGTACTGGTCGGTGTTAGTCACCTCAACAGCTGCAACCACTCTCTACCTATGTATAACACGAATAAATTTAACAGCTTTTTAACTCTAAAACAAATTACATTTTTTTAAAAAAAATAATAATAATAATAATAAAATAGATTCGAGGGTGATTTTTTTTAAACGTTTAATTTTCGTATTAAATGAAGTAGTTTTGTAATAAATTTTACTTTATTACACTTTTTTTTATATAAACTCGTTCGCGATTACTATACTGCAACTTTTAAAAGAAATAAAAAAAATATTTTTTTTATAATTATTATTACAGTCAATGTTTAGCACTTACATTATTATAGTTAAACTATTTTTTTTTTCCCCTAAAAAAGTTATTTAATATTTTTTTTTACACAAAAAAAAAGCAACAACTTTGGTAATGTACAATATAATAATAAGTAGCACGATTAAAGCTCCCACTTCATTTCTTTAATAATTATCTAAGTTTTGCTGGTTTTCACACAATAATAATAATTGTTGGATTGAAATTTTGTTTTTATTATTTTAAGGCTAAATTTTGTCTACAAGTTAATTAGGAAGATACATGTATTTTTGACTTTCATTCCTATAAATTTAAAAAAAGAATTATTTTGCTAATACATTAAATTTTCAAGTTTAATCTGTTCTTAAAAACTTATTCAAAATGAAATTAATTTTTTTTTCTTGCAGTTTACAATAAAAATTAATTAATGAATTTTATAATGCTGTTTATCTAAAAACTTGGAGGTGTTGGATCGTTTCAGTAATGTGCGCTTTATTTATTCCGGTACAAGTATTAGAAATACAGTGGAACTTCAATTTTTGCCATTTTCGATATTAAATTTTGTCGCACTTTTGACGCCACTTGCAGTCAGCTGATGGCAGTATTAGTGTGAATTTTAGAAATCATAACAAAAAACAACAACAACATTGTATGTGTTGTTTGTTGTGAGAGTGCTAATGAGGGGTGTTCTAATGCTGATAAATGATGACAACATCAAAAGGAAATATAGGACTATACCATAGGCTCAATACGTACTCATTCATATTGTTATTAACAAGCAATTAAAATGCATTTCTTATCATTTCTGTGCTAACTTATCTTTTCTTATGCAAAATTTAGGGCTGGGAACAAATTAAACCGCTTTTAATGTATTTCTATGGGGAAAATATTTTTTCCGATATTCGTCAATTTCTCTGAAACGGATTATTGACGAATATTTCCACTGTATTTTTAATCCGTATACACACACTCTTCCTGTATTAACCATCCCACAAACGTTGTATTTTTCTATCGTCACGAGTGATATCATCATAAAAAATAAAATAAAAAAAAAAAACAGAAAGAAGCGATAATGAATATTAAATTATTGAGATGTTTCGCGTGTTTAATCGCAGCGTCAAGTGGTACTTAAGTAAGTAGTATACGCGGAAGAAGAAGAAGAAACAGGAATTGACCGAGTAGTAATAGTAAATAGTAGTTGTAGCGTGTTTCTCTCTCGACAAAATTTTTTTTATTATTATTATTGTTTAAAACTTAAAAAAAAAAAAAAAAAAAAAAAAAAAAGAAAAAGAGATTTTTAACTCGTACTCCATCTTGATCTTGTTTTTACACGTCAATAAATCCGGCAACTCTTGAAATATCCTTCTACATCATTTAGACAAAAAGTTGGCATTTCTAAATGCATTTTCTTTCTATTTAGATATTCCGTAGTCTAATTTATGTCGGTAGTTAATCCAGTTGCATGTACAATTTTTTTTTTTTCTTTTTTTTTTTTTTTGTTTCCATTCGTTCGGTGTGTTCGCGGGGTTGTGAAATTCGTGACAGTTGGAATACCTCCTATTTTCAATTCCGAGCACGTCGGCTCGCGCTAGCCTATTAATTTATTTCGAATTTTTTTCAAGTACGTTCGGCTCAAAAAAAAAAAAAAAAAAGTTTTTTACTCCTTGTTTTATATGTATATACAGTAGATATATAGCGGGTTTATTCGCTCTCTTATTCTTTAAATAAAAATAAAAAATTTTAAATGAAAGAAGAAATAAAAAATAAAAAAACTGAATTTTCGGCTTTGTCCATTTTTGAGTTGTTGTTGTTTCCTTAGGCGTGGGTAGGGTCTCGTAACGATCTAGGCGCGGTAACAGAGCGAAATATATAAAGAAAAAAATATATATATGTTTGAATTTTGTTGGGTAAACGTATATGTGGAATAAGAACATATGTAATATAAAGAAAAAGGTGGTAGCTCGACTACAGCGTGTGTGTGAACCCAATAACCTTTAATTGTTACTGTAAAAATATATATAGCTCGACATATAAAATATAGTCGCGCGAGTTGTCGTTTTACATCCTTCTTTTTCGTGAATAAACTTTATAATATATCACATTGATTTTTTTTTTTAAAAAAGTTTTTGTTATTATTATTTTTATTATGGAAAAAGAATAAATTTCATCCGCGTACGAAATTTATAACTTTTACATTTTTTATTTTTTGAAATTAAAACCGCATTATCATTTTTTTTTTTTTGGTAAATAGTGAGCGTTACATTTTTGTAAATTTTTTTTATTAAAATAAAATATTGAGCATTATACACGGTGATTCAATAAGAAGTAAGCCAAATTAATTAAATTTTTCCCTTATTTTTAGAAAATCGCTATTTTAAGCAGAAAATAAAAACCAGTTAATAACAAAAATATATTGTTCAAGTTTTATTTGTTTATACATGGTTGTCATTGGATGACGTTAGTTTTGAAACATGAATAAATCAGTCAAATTTTAAAGAAAATGAATTATTATTTTTATATTTATATTAATGAACACCTCCCATTTAAAAATAAAGAACAATTTTTGAAATATGACCTCTACAACTGAGTCGGCACGTGTAAATATGCTCACTTTGACGGCTAAAGCTTTTGCGGACTTGCAGCCTGCACCTGCCGACTGCATCTCGGCACGTGCCGGCATCTACCGTAGGATTAATGCAAATTTTCTCGAGTTCATTAACATATGCCGACTCAGTTATAGAGGTCATATTCTAAAATTTGGCTTTTACTATTAAATGGGATTTGTTAATTAATGTAAATTTTAAAAAAATAATTCATTTTCATTAAAATTCGACTGATTTATTCATGTTCGTCATCCAACGAACACCCTATATAATTAAAAATAATATTGGGGAAGTTAAAAATTTGGGTTTACTTTTTATTGAACCACTTAGTATTTTCTTCAAAATTCATTTTTTTAAAATTTATAATATTATCATTTTTTTTTTTTTTTTTTTTGAGTATAAATCTTGGTAGACAAACAGTATAGAGTAAGTAGACGGAAGTGCCTTATGCTCAGTCGTGCGAGTCCATTGCACTTGGAAGAAAAAGAATATTATTAAGCTTTTGCACGAAGAAAGAATCAAAGCAAGAAAAAAAAAAAGATGGAAAAATATTATAATATACAGTAGAGAGCATTTTACGAGTTCTGATATTATCCAAAATGCTTATTTCTGGAACCGATTTTTTTTTTCTTTTCCCTTCATAAAATATATTTATATATGGTTATTATCGAAAATAAAACCGAGTTAAATCGGTGAACACGTGACGCTTTATTAAATCTTCGTTATTTAATTTAATATCCCACGAAATTTCAAACATTTTATTTTATTATTTACATTTTTTTTTTCTTATTATTTTTTTAAAAAAAATAAAATTGTTTTAAATTTAATTGCATCTAGTTACAACTTTTCAAGTTTTTTTTTAATGCGTGAGTTTTTTAATGCGGGAAGTTGTTTATTATTCGTAAAAAAAAAAAAAAGAGAGAGAAATAAATGACGAAAGCCCACAAAAGTTGTATCGAAAATAAGTGAATAAAATTTACATAGTAAAGATGTAAAAAAATGTTCGGGGTGAAACTTAATAGTTGTATCCGATCAAGCGCGAATCGTTAGTTATCGCGGTTTTTGCGCGAAGGACAAATTAAGAGACTCGTTTTTTTAATGCATTTCCTTGACAATTCCTTATAACTTTTTGAAACGTTATAAAATTCCATAATTGCGCGCGGTTTGTTAGTATTCCGCGTCCACTTGGCCACGTTTTAATGTCACGATACGATGGTTGTTGTTGTTGTGGAAGATAAACAAATTGCTCGATTTACTTTACTGGCTGCGATCGAAATTAACGATTCGCGCATTAAATCCACGTCTTAGCTGTTGTTTAATAATAATAATGATACTGCTGCTGAATTTACATGCCGTAGTCTAAAAGATGCACTGCGGACATTTTAAACTTATAAATATTAAAACCTCGTTTAAAGCTTAATAGAAAATGACACGTTTTACTTAACTTTTCTTTATACACTTGAATGTCATTAAGAATAATTTTATCTTCGACTGTAAAAAACATTCTTAGAATATGGCATTTAGAAGATAAATAAAACATTACCAGTTTCAAACTTTATTAAGCAATTTTTTATCCCTCAGTTTTTTGTTTCGCGGGTAATTAAATTGCGTCACTCCAAAATTACATTAAAATTTTTTTTTGACTATGATTTATATTAGTGTAAAGTGGAAGAAGAGCTTTTGAAATTAACAATATTTTATTATTATATACCGGTAGTGTGTCCGTAAATATACGACGTTTTTAAAAAGCGAATAAACAAGTCAAATTTTAATGAAATTGAATTAATTTTT
>JAQGAY010000754.1:0-20699 GCA_034698085.1 Polydesmus angustus | reverse complement strand
CGTTAATTCTATGACTATAAAGTATCGATGTTAACCGATTATGTTTACGACCTTGAAAATCGATAACGGGTCGCCATTTTATTTATTTTTATCACGCTGATAATGCAGTAACTTTTCACGATCTTTTCTATTATTAATTTGCAAAAAATCATGCGGAAATATTTACCGATAAAAATGACGAACTTTAACGATGATTGTCCAACAGTTTTTCTGATAAAATACCTCAACGAAATTTAATATATCAGCCAGCTATGATAAATGATGCAAAAACATCAAAAAATTTAACAGTGTTGCCACTCGTCGTTAACGTGCGCGTCGAAATCTCCAAAAACCACTTTTTCCATATAAAGTCACTACAAAGAGGTTCACGATAATAGGAATGACAGCGTATCTCCAAGATTTCTCTATGGTACCTTTTTTGGTGACCTACATACCGTGCGCCGCTTTGTAATGACCTTAAATTGAAAAAGTGGTTTTAGAGATTTTGACGTTGGAGATTCGACAATCATCTGGCAATCGCAGCGCCGCCAAACGAAAAACTCATCGAGAATATCCAATCCAACACTACCGCCATCATGATCATGAGAATTAGTTGATTTGCCGTAATTCAATTGATTGGAAATTTTTGATCTACGTGATTACATTCGTATTTATTTTTAATTTGGTGTTTGTAATCAAATTATAGCGGAAGAGTATTGAAAGATTAGAGTACAGCTTGATTGACATTGGTTTTTATTAGGTTTACAAAGCGATCGGCGAAAAAATGATAGACGTAACTGTTAAAACTTTAGATGCCCAAAATCGTTCTTATTCGGTGCCTGATGATGTAAGTAACTTCAATTTGTTTTATTAATTTTAATAGTAAAATAATTACATTTTAATTTACGCTATTGCTATTACAATGAAACTCAATTTAACTTTGTTTGTTATTACAATAGATAACCGTTCGTCAATTTAAAGAAAAGATTGCTAATTCGGTGGTAATAAACTTTTTATAATTTTTATATTCTTTAATTTGCTCTAAAATGCGTTTTACCGTTTAAAATAGAGCATTGCATCCGATAAACAACGATTAATTTACTGCGGAAGAGTACTTCAGGATGAAAAAAAATTGGCAGATTATGGTAAATTGCATGAAACCAAAGAGAAACTGCAAACGTTTTAAAAATGCAAAATCTGTCAAATGAGCGGCAAAATTAAAATATCTGATAAATTATTTCTAGATGTAAATGGCAAGGTGATTCATCTTGTTCAACGGCCTCCACCGTTATTGAGAACACCAGGTGAATCTAGTAGCTCTTCATCCACTACCGCTTCGAATGGAGCGCCACAGCAACGAACACATCATGCTTTTGGTCAACTTGGAGGAGACGCTAATAGTTACCTTTTAGGTGCATTTACAATTCCTGCCGAAACTGTCGATCCGACGCAAGTTCAGCACGTGGTTCAAAGCGTTGTTTCGGGAATGGGGGAGTATGCTAGGAACGCTACCGTTATGTCTCAAACATCTGTATTAACATTTATTTATAATACTCATTTTACATTTACGGTATTAATAAAGCTTTGTTTCATAGGATGATGGCTCAACTGTCGATGTGCATATTAATTTAGGTCAAATAACACCTGGAGGAGTTTCACTACGTAGATTTAGAAATGCGCAAGATTTTATTAGAAGGGCCAATGCGATTCTAAATGAAAGAGAAGTAATTTATTATTTACAATCATTATTTTATCATTGTTAATTTATATTATGCTGAAATTTCGAATATAATTATTAAGGTTTACATTTTGTAATTATAGAATAATTCATCACACACTTCAGAAGAAAATCAAAATGTAGAAAATAATAGATCTGAACGAAACGTTAATAATTCTGTGACTGCGGAAAGTTCAAATGGGCAAATTCCTCCTACTGGAATTCCTGTATATCCTAGAGTTCAACTTTTATCTTCTACTAATAACAGAACTTCTATTGAGAATGCGATACATATGGGCGCAGCTGCAGCATTTGCCGCTGCGATGGCACCTTCTAGAATTGCTTCTACTTCTACTGATGCTACGAATTCGACATCTGGACAAGCTTCTACGCCAAATACGAATGCCGGCACTAACAGTACACCTACAACTGGATCTAATGAAACTTTACCTCAACAGCAATCTCCTCAGTATGTACATGTTTGCTGCTTTTTTTTATTTTATTATTTATGGTAATTATATTTTTGATTAAGTAGACGTCAGGTGCCTCTAAGAGCTACAGCTTTAGCTGATTTAGTCAGAGATTTGATTTCTCTCCAAAATAGAGTAACAACCCATTTAGGAGAAGTTGAGACTTTGTTAAGGGATGATGTTAGTTTCCAAAATAATGTGAGTTGGAAAATTCGTATTTTTTAATGAACTTTTATAGATTGAAAATATTCACTATTTTTTAGGCGGAAGCAACGGCTAGAAATCAAGGACTTTTCAACTCAGTTTCTCAAGTTCTACATTTGATTAGTCATGTATATCACACTATGAGCGATTTCCAAATAGACTTGAGTCAAGCTCCACCTCGCTCAATCGTTTCTCGTCTTGCCCATATTCCTGCGCAAGCAACTGTTATTCAGCAAGATATTCCGATTCAAGTAAGAATAATTAATCTTACATAGGCTTAATATTATTTTTAATCTATAATCCAATATTAATATAACTATTAGGCTCACATTAATTTATCTAATTCTAATTTAAATCCAAATGCCGCACCATTTACTCCTGCAACTTCAAGTGTGAGTCAATCTGCGGCTACCGCGACCGGGCAAAATGCTAGCGTTAATTCTAACAATGCTCCGCCAGCCACTGAAAATCAGAGAGTGCGTCCCTCATTTTCATTTTTAAAATTCTTTACATATTTATTTTTTATCTATTATTTTTAGAGTACTATCGGTAATCAAGGAGCTGGTATACCTGGCATTTCTGTTGGAAATCTTTTTGGAAGTGCTTCTGCTCCCGTTGTCTTTATGGAAATGGGGCCAGGCAGCATCACTCTTGAAAGCATAACCGCCACTGTCACTGAAGTTAGCGGGCCGCATAATGCAGGAGGTACTTCCCTATTTTATTTTACAAAATTATATATTAATGTTGTGCAGTTGGGTACAATCATTATAAATTATTAACATTGAATTGTAAATTTTACAATCTTTTGAGTTTTGTTTTGCAAATTGTTATTAGATCTTCGTTAAAAAAGTTTTATTTGTTTTTGTTCTTTAAAGCACCGAGATTTCCAGGAGGAGCATTTCCTATCGTTCTTCCTCAAGATGTGTTACAAAATTTAACTCAAACTTTAAATCAAGGACAGTCTACTGGCCAGCAACAAAATGGCCAAGGTATTGGTTAACTATGCTGATATATGTATCATTTCTAATTTCAATAATGGATATTTTGTATTAGCTGCTAACGACCATACCCAACCACGTATTAATGTTGGTCGAGGTCGCGGCCGGTTTTTTTCCCTAAATCCCGCTCAAACCAGTTCTACTACAGCTACACATACACGTAGCACTTCCAGACCAGCTCAATCAATTCCTTTAAATTTGCCAGGGTTTTCAGCCAATTGTTTTGACCCTTTTTTACCTTGCACGTCAAGGCATTGCATTCCAGTTGGACGTCACATTCGCACTTTTCTACAACCCAGCCAAGTAAATTTGGTTATTTAGACGTTTTGCTGAATATGTTTTCATGGCTTATTTTGCGGTTGTGTAGCAACAACAACCTGCAGCAGACGGAACCTCTGCTACTGCGAATAATAGACAACTTGGAAATATAGTTGCAGGTTTAATGTCTGCGCTATTTACGCAATCAAATGGTACATTTGTAATTTTAAATGCAAATGGGTTTTTAATTTTGATTTGCATTTTTTGATTTAGGGAATTCTAACCCAAGTTCCAGTAATAGTCAGCCTTCTAATCAAACCACTCCGACAGTTGTTTCAGCTGCTGCATTTCGCAACTTGATTACTCAATTAATGGCAAATACTATGGTAATATTTATATAAATTATGTTAAAACTGTAATAATTTTTGAAGTTTTGGCGATTTTTTTATCACCCAGTTTGGAGGTGGTGGTGTAAGTGCGAGACAGTCGTCAACAATGGCTGATTTTTTGAGTATGATGCCAGATTACGAATATCAAGAAGGCCAAAGTAATTTATCATATTAATAATTATGATTTTGAATGATTTTTTAAATTTTTGTTTGTATTTTACAGGCATTGTCAGTGATTTAGTCATGTGTTTAGCTCGACAGCTGACATTGCAAGAATTTTTGGATATTTTGTTTGGTCGAACGACTTCTTTAAACCGATTACATAGGCATTTGCAAGAGTTTGTCAGGAATCGAATTCTCAAGGGAAGAGAACCAACTGAAGAAAATATTCAAGCTGCCGCGGCAGAACATTCGGCTACTCTTGTCGCTGATCTTCAAAATGCATTGGTAAACATTATTTTGTAGTCAGTTTGTCGTACAGAATTTAATGATTTATTTTTTCAAGGCTGACGTCGAAATTCGGGAAGGCATCGATTACTGTGCATCTGTGGCTAAATTTTGTGAACTAAGATTCAAATCCTTAATGACTTTAATTTTGGCTCCTGAAAGTTAGTTTTTAATTTTAACGTTTCTATTTGCTTTTTTTTTTTGATTTCATGAGTTTCTTTAGATAGCGAATTTGGAAATGACGTTTACGAGTTGTGTCGCGCGATTGTTTCTGAAGATGTTGTTTTGGGTATTTACTGTCTAAAAAATGGTCAACAAGGTTTTAAAAGAATGGTGGAAAACCGAGTGGTTAGTTTTCAGTTACTTTTTTTTACCGGTAAATAATGTGATTTACATTGATACAATTTTTAGCGTCAATTAGCATCAGATCTAGAGCCAAATATTCAAAATTGGATGATTAGTGTTTGTTCACTTCAAGTTGATAGTATGGTTCCTCATATTACGTTAAGAGAAGGCGATATTCTTAGATATGTTGTGCGCACTTCCGCTTCATCCGGATCATCAGTTGCGAATGACGGGATTCCGCAACAGTCTACATCATCTTCAGCCACACTTGATAATTCCAATCGCACTTCAAACACAATTACCGAAGTATTAATTAAAACATTATTATTAAAAGGTCGTAAAATTTTTTATTAATTTTCTTCGCTCGCTTTAGGCTATGGAAGTTGTTATTAATGACAATGAAAATGTTACGTCGCGATTTGCTGCACCCGAAACTTCAGTTATAACCGATGTTCACGGGGCAATGCTTTTAGAAACCGAAGAAGCCGCAAATGATTCATGGCACGCTGCCGTGCCTGCTGTAAAATTAACTTTTTAAAAGCGTTTTAATATTTTTAATGATTAACGATTTGTTTTCCTTTTTTAGAGTTGGGTACCAATTATTGCAGAAGATGTCCAGCGTCAGCGACGATTTTCAGCCCAAAGACCATTTAGTGATGGATATCTAGGCACAATACCACCAAAAAGGCGCAAGGTAATGTTGAATTTAATGTGACTTAAACCGTGCATATTTTATTTTACTTAATAACTTTAGCTGCTTAGCGGTGGAGGACGCTTAAATGGAACTCCTGACACTTCCAATGTACTTTGCGAAGCTTTAAGGCGATCAGTTACAGCTGCTAATGTATTACCTCAGACGAGTATCGAAGATATAACTCAAGATATAACTGCAAATGTTAATTTAAATTCCGCATTTCGTGCACATTTTTGCGAGACTGTTTGCAGAAGGCTTCAAGATGATCCAGATTACAGTTCTGTGAAGTTCCCTAAAACCGAAGTTGTTTTTAATGATAAATCTAAAGATTGAATTATTGGTAAAATGCTTCTTGATTTTACATCATTACCTTTTTTATGTTTAATGATGATATATGACATTGTATGATAAAATTTCCATTTATGCGATTTTTTTTATTATAAATCTAAAGTAGCAGTTAAGTACCTTATAGGCCTACTGCATTTCGTTATTTTCATTTTGAATACGATAAATTGCTAAACGTTTGTAAAATCCATAATTGGTACGAATTTGCATGAAGTATAGTACCATAGTTTGATTGTTGCGAATTTTTTTTTTCTTTTTGAAAAAAATGAGATAATTAAATTTTATTTTGAGGCTTTCAATATATTGGCTAACATTTGAAGCTACTAAGTATACTAAAATTCGCCAAGATGTTGCATTTTCTTTTAGTAATCTTAAATATCGTTAATACAGGTTTGTTATTGACAGCTGTATTGTGGAAAAATCACAAAGTTAAATTATGCGACAAATGAATAGCAGTCAATTTTCTAATAATTTGATGAAGTTATATGGAATTATTTTAGTTTTAAATACATAGTATTTCAGAATAGTTTATATTATTTTATAAGACTACATAATTATTCGAATAAAAGGGAAGTTTTTAAATAATAAATATACTATGAATAATAGGTAATTTACAGAATAATAAATCTAAATGGCAGTGTAGCGTTAATCGTGGGATACGGTCGATTAAATATATCTCATTAAAATGTTTACATAAATAGAAGATTTGTTTCTTTTTAAATTTCTATGATTTCCTAGTTTTTAAATTTACTGATTATCGGCTTATGCGAATTTATCGTACGTTTAGCATGTTTGTATGATATAAGATTACTTAAAACTAAAATTCCAAAACTTTCGCTTCAGACTAAATATCACAATACATTGGGGATCATTGATTTAAATTTGTGCAAAAATAAAATTTTATAAAAGTTTTAAATTAAACTACAGGTACTACTATTAAGCACAAGCAAAGAATAAAAATATTAATTACAAGACAAGAGGATAAAATGTTACAAATGCCTCAACTTCAATATTCATATCACAGATAAATGATTTTAAAATATAATTAAAATCGGAAGTAAAAAAAACTAATAAATAATACTGTAGAATAGTGCTTACAATATGTCGTTGATGGAATAAATTCCAAGTATACATGCAAACCTTTTCAACAAAGAAATATTTTTAAAAGTTCAAATTGAAAGTAAAATACGGAGGGTGAAAATTATCAACCACCAATGTCGACAATTTCAACTTTTCAGGTTATGAAAAAATTATGCGTATATTGATTACCTTTTAAAGGAAACACTGAAAATTCAGTAGACCATTTTTCCTTTTGACGGTATCTAATGTTTTGGCATTATATAGGACTAGACCTGCGCATACACCACTTAAAAACTAATTTGACATTGGAAATTGTTAACTTTCACCATCGATAATTGATTTCTAGAACTACATGCAGTTCATTAAAAATTGAAGTTAGGAGTTCTTACTGTATTTTTAAGATATTAAGATTTATAAATGCAGCGACTCCATTAATTTTTTTTTTAAGTTACTAACTTGAAATGGCTTGAGATGGCTGCTAGCAGTATCAAACACACTATTCTAAATTAGTCACTCGAAGTATTTAAATTATTTGTAATTCACATTAGTTAGTCTGCCTCACCAGAATCGGTAAACATGGCACGAACGTTAAGTAAATTAGCAATTTCCAGCACACTCTTATAAAGAGATGGCTGATCAAGAATGTCATTTTCTGGAATTGGAGGTTGACATCTTGGATAGTAGTTTGGTCCCTGAAAAATTAAAATGGCAATATGATCGTATGAAAAAAATATTTAGTAATAAATTGTAACTTACCTTAAAATTTCTATGAAGTTTTAGAGATATATAACAAAAAACATATCTGAGCAACAATAAACGCAGAAAGTCATCTCCGAGGAAATGGATAAACGAGTGATCTGAAAAAAGCAAAATGTAAACAAAAAATAAATTATTTAAGTTATAATTTACCTAGGGTTCTCGATCTTGTCATAAGATGGGCTGTTTCAGCTAAAAATTGGTCCACTTGAATATTACACTCTTCCCATAACGATACCGGGATATCGACAATATTGCAAATAAAGCAGAAAGCACTGAGTGGGCTGTGCAAAAATAAGGTGAATAAATTTCCTTTATTGTGCTGGTCTAAACAAAAAACAAAGCCATATACATTAAACTGATTTTATTTGAAAACGATGTCAATACTATTTTTTCCGTGAAATGCTGAAGGAACATCAGTAGCAGACATTAGTGTTACGAAAGGTTGACCAAAATATCTGGGTATGAGCTAAATAAAAATATAAATTATAGATACCACAGATAGCTATTCAACAAATTATTTACTTGAAAGGCGTGACTGTTATCGCTGTCAATTATTAGAAAAAGTGGTTTTCTTGTAAAAAGATGAAGATCTCCAGGGTATAAACTAAATAAATTAAGCAAAAACATTGTTTTATTTTTAATAAATATTTCAATGCAAATAATTGTACCAATGTGGTTCTTTCAGATGTAAAGATCTTTTGTTAGATTGATCTACGTCACGCTTACTATTCGTAATTATTCCCCCTAAATCATATCCGGCTGTTACATAAAAAAGAAAACCATTATTCAAACTTGAAAGTTTTCATCAATCATAATTTGCATCTATTTACGATCTTCAGGATGTTTAACATTCGAAAAATGGCCATCAGCAGATATGTACAATAACATCACACCGTTAGGAGGCAATTCTCGAAATCCAGAAGTTAAAAATAACAATAGTTGACTAATTGTGGGCTTATAAAGCAGGTATTTGTGAGGATTTTCACGTTTGTTTGGCCGATCTCCATTTTCCTTTGAATTTAAGTCAATTAAAAAGATGATTATAAAATTACAAATATAATTTAGTACAAATGGTATTCGTCCAGGCGCTGGAGAAATATCGTAAACCTGAGCTGTTTCCTCTTGAGGTTCCCTTTCCAGAGATTGCAACATGCGAAACATATCCAATGTCAATTCACTGAATTTTACCTGCATCAAAATAGCAAAAATAAAAATAATTAAACAATACATAAAAAAACAAAATTCTAAATAATTGTAATCTACCTGATCAGTACAATTGCCTATTATTAAAATTTCTTGCAAAGACAATGTCATCGCTGGAGTTTTATCGATTGGGAAAGTAGAGTGAGGGCCCACACGATAAGACAAAACTATAGAAGACGACGACTCCTCATCGATCACATTTACAATGTTATCAGCCTAAATATAAATAATTAAGCATATGCTATTAGCTGCGATTAAATCCCCCCCAAAAAAAACCTCGATAAAAGATTTAATTTCTCCTAAAACCATTGACCACTCCAGCTGATCTTCAGGTTCGTAAATGGAAGTATAATCGTCAATTTGTTTGGATAACTCCTGAATAATTAGTAAAATTGTATTAAAATTCTTTCTTAAATCCCATCATATTAAAGGCTACACATAATTTACCCTGACTATATCTCGGACTAGTTTCATTTTCTTTAATAACAAACACACGACAATAAATCTTGCATAATAACGCAATTTTTTAACCATCAAATCAGATCTAATAAATGTCAGTTTTTTAAAAAGAAAGAAAAGCAAAAAAATAAATGAGATTTATCTATATACTGTATATACCGGTCCTCCTTATTGGCCTTCGAGTAATAAGCTCTGGTACGAATTGCTGAATAAAATGAATAAGCTTCATTTAAATAATTGGTTTCACTTGTTCGCAAACTATAATTAAATATGAAACAAATTATTAGTTCAAATATTGTGATCGGGTTATTAATTAAAATACAATTCTTACTAATAGTGATAATAAAGTTGTCCTATTTTAGAAGCTATTTCGCCTATTTGCCAACGTTTTAAACCGTATTTAGTATCTAAAATTTGCCTAAAAAATTAATTAGAAAAAGGTTATTTAAGAAATGTCATTAATTATTAAGCAGAGTATAATTATACTAGCCTATGCTGCTGTTGAAATTTCCACAATTTAGTATAGATATCAAACGTTCTGCCAAAATAAGATTGCCACTGTTTATGTCCGTATTGTGGTAAATCTCTACAAAAACATAATTAATTTTTTCTTTCTCATTATTATGCCAAAGTTACTATGATTATGCATTATTACGGGAGAAAAATATTAAATTTTAATTGCTATAGGTTCCAAAATTATTTTAAAAAAATGAAAGAAAAAAAAAAATAAACAAACGTTGAATTAAAAAAAAGCTAAAATAAAAAAAAAAAACAATAATAGACAATAAATAAATATAAGCAAATTTATAATTTGAAAAATGATTTAAAAAAAAAAAAAAAAAAAAAAAGAGTTGATAATTGCAGAATGATGAAAATCTGCAGTAAGAAAGGGATGCTGTAAGATGCGAAACTACATTGTTCGAAAGTCAAATTATAATAATGCATTTATTTTATTCAAGTTATAAGCTAAAATATGACGTTTCCCCTCTAATTTAATTACCTTAATCCATTGAATAGTTGTTTTGATTTTTCCAAAAGATGACAAAATTCTGCAACAATTTTACGCGAATGCTCGTCGCTGTCGGTCATGACGATTACCATCTGATAATGCAACTAATTGAGAAATCTCTTATTATTTTCCTTTGCCAGGCCTTTAAAAATGGTTGTACGGCATAAACATATGATTTACACTTCTATATAGCTTTTGATTTGATCGACAAATCAAGTTTTATTCGATTAGTTATCCATCTACAACAATGAACCACTTCTAACCTTGAGAGCTTTTTACTGCGTGCCCGACGCCGACCTAACACAATTGAAAAATGGCACAACTAAAACCAAAGGCGAGGGTTAAGAAACAGCCAGATTAAAAAAAAAATGTTCCGTTTAAAAACAAAAAACTTTAAAAAAAAGTAAACAGTTATAACTAAAAAGCGTGTATTTTACGCTAGGTTTGGGACTCACTTTGCGTTGTTATTGTTCACTTTCACCTTTTCAATTTATTACATAATCAAAATTGTTTTTGAGTTGTGTCATTTTTCAAACGTATTGCTTTGTACAGTACAGTACCGAAATAAAATGAATGGCCAAACCGTCAAAATTATTCCAGCAAACACATACATTTGCGCGCGCTTCTCTGCGATTTTGACGTATAACCTTCCCATATTCTAGGAACTGCATTTACAGTGAAAAGTGTAAACAAGCCTTAGCACACCTCCAAAGCACGGCTCACACTACAATCTATAAGTATCGCTTCAAACTCTTCGCAAGTTTGAATGAAGCAACGAAAGTGAAAGTAATCTACTGTGAGATAGTGTGAATCAAATCGTCTTATGCTGAGATCTTAATTATTATTATAACGAACGTCAATTTAACGAAATCAACTTCGAGATTGGAGTAATTCTTGGAGTTCAAGGTTTTCGGATTTCCGCTGAAGTTCAATATTGTTTACTGCTCGTTTTCGCGGATGATTGAGAGGCTGTTTCCAAGGCGTATGGTTATGTCTTCGCTCGTTTATTTGTGAATGTTAACGCATGTATTACCGTACATTACTTTTTAGATCGATGGCAACGGTTCCGCCCCTGGACCTAGGAGTAATTAACCCCCCTTCAAGTTTGGATCTCAAACCTCTGGACTTAGGAGTTATTCTCCCTCCTTCGAGACTGGATCTCAGACCTCTGGATCCAGGAGTAATAATTATCCCTTCTCCAAATCTGGATTTGAAACCGCTGGACCTGGGAGTAATTATCCCCCATTCTAGTCTGAACCTGTCGAGACCGCTGGATCAAAATAAAAAGCGGAAACAGTTTTCCTTGGAAGAAAAGAAAAAAATTATAGAAGATGTGGAAAGCGGATTAAAAAAGGGCGTTGTTGCTAGGAAGTATGAAATTAGTCCGTCGACTCTGTCAACATTTTTAAAAGATAAAGAAAAGATAATGAGAAACATCGACTGCGATGGAGTCGGACCGAAAAGGAAAAAAATTCGAACTGGCGGAAACGAAGACGTGGATAAAGCGGTGTACAAATGGTTCCTAGACGCTCGTTTGAAGAACATATCGTTAAATGGTCCCATGTTATGCGAACAAGCTCGGTTTTTCGCTCAACTATTCGGTATGAACGAATTTAAAGGTAGTACCGGTTGGCTTCATCGGTTCCGAGAACGGTACGCCATTCGTCTGAAAACGTTGCAGGGCGTGGAGGAAATAAACGCGGTTCCCACCGATCTTTCGACGTCGTGCAGAGAAGAACACTTAAAAAATCTGGTCAAAAATTATTCTCCGAATGACATTTACAACGCCGATGAAACGGCGTTGTTTTATAAATTAATGCCAAATAAAACGATGGCGTTAAAAGGTGAGAAATGCGAAGACGGGAAATATTGCGAAGAAAGATTGAGCGTTCTCATGTGTACAAATTCCAACGGCAGTGATAAAGTAGTTCCGTGGATCGTCGGTAAATACGAGAACCCGAAATGTTTTAAAAATACGCATTATCTCCCCTGCGAATATCGATTCAATAGCAAAGCTTGGGTAACCGGTGATATTTTCCGCGATTGGCTGTTGTCTTTAGAACGACGAATGAGGATCGAAAATCGAAAAATTTTGCTTCTCATCGATAATTGTTCGGCTCACAAAAATATTCCTCGACATATCGAACATATTAAAGTGGTGTTCCTGTCGCCTGATTCTACCTCAGTCTCACTTCCTATGGATCAAGGCATCATTCACAAAGCCAAATTACACTACAAGTCACGATTAATTCGAAGAATGCTAATTGATATTTCTTTAGGTTGCGTAACAAACGTGAATGTATTAGATGCCATGCAAATGTTATGTATGGCTTGGAAAACGGTAAGCGTTAATTTGATTATCAATTGTTTCCAAATAGCCCGGATCGTGCCGCACGACGAAAGCAATCGAGAAATTGTGGTGGAATATGACAATGAAATTGATACGAATTGGAAATATCTTTGCCGAAAAGTGAAAGCGAAAGCTGAACTGCAAGAGTTTATTCACATCGACGACGAGGTAATCGCGGTTCAAAACTGCTCGGAAGAAGAAATCGTGTCGGAAATTTTAAAGGAGAAAATCGAAAAGTTTGAGAATGTGAAACAAGAAGACGAAGAAGAATGTCATGTCGAGGAAATTAAAGTTATGACTGCTTTAGAAGCGACGAAAATGATGAGACAACTGCGGCAATTTATTATGGCAAGAAAAGACATTACGAGAAATATTTTAGATAGCACTGAGGTTCTACAAGATTTTATTGAAATCGAACTAGTTAAAAATGTTCCTAAAAAGAAAAAGGTTGTTGACTTTTTTCATAAATAAAATATAATATAATTATGTTTATCAATGTTTTTTTTATTTGTTGTTTATTAAATTTTTTATGTTATTTTTGTCGAATAAATTAATATTTAAATCGTTAAAAACTAGTTATACCAATCTATAATATACAAAATTATTATTATGAACAGTTACTGTTATTATACTGACTACTTTTCAGATTCTTGTTGCAAGCGATCAGCTGTTTATTAAACTTGCTTCTGTAGGTACAATGTCATGTGCTTGTGACTAATTGTTTACTTGCATCAAGTAACTTGTGGCTTTCGTGGAAAATTATTGAAGCCGGCAGTGTTTGAAAATTTCATCGCAAGAGGTCACTGCAATATACTGATCGGATCATCTATTCCATGTAATCCGAGAGTCACCAAAATAAAAATGTCGTTCATTTTGTGCATAAAAGCACGCGAAGCCCTCGAACGGATCTTAATTTTAATTCACCGGCAATTGATCCGCTCATCTGTTTAACCGTCTTTGAAATATTGCGCTAAATTGATTTCGCTGAGTCAAATTAATTTTTTTAAGTAATCGGTCGATTAAGAAGCAGCAGTAGTTAATTCATTCCTCGCTGAATCATGCTCAGTATTTGTTTAAGTTTATGATATTAATTTTAGCGATTTATTAGTGAGCTTTATAGGAAATTTTGAGAGCCGCAAGTGAAACATGGATCACGTTGTTCGTAGTTGTGTTTTAGTTTTCACGGTTTTGTTATTGTTTTTGGTGCCTTCATACTTAATTACAGCAGGTAATGATTACGTACAATCTTATTTATACAAATATTTTAATATTTATAAGAAAAATGTTCATATATTTTATTAAAAAAAATCAACATGTCATCATGCTGTAAATGACATGACGCCGAAACGTTTTCTACTACTAATTTGAATCTTTATCTTTTACCTCATTGTTTTAGAGTTGTCAAATTCTGATACTGCTGCTTTTGAATGGACAGAAAGAGACGAGCCCGTGCAATTAGTTAAACCTGACTCTAAGCATAAGAAACTCGTCGTTGTTGAAGAAAACTTGAAAGTTTGTTTCTATAGAGTTGAAACTTTTGTTAAAAGTAATTAGTGCTAATGTGCCCATAAAGTTATTGCAGAGAATTCGAGGTTCAGTCGCTACAGTTGCTGTGGTAGGAAAATTTCACTCTGGAAAATCTTTTTTAATGAACCAGTTGATGAAAAAGTCAAACGGTTTTGGTATTGGACCGACCGTGAAACCGGAAACCATGGGAATATGGATGTGGGGAAAAGTAATTTTTTAAATATTTTTAAATTAAAAGTTTATGAAAATATTTTTTTTATTAACAGCCTTTAACGATTAAAAGGAACTCCGTGGATAAACCTTTGTCCGTCATATTTTTAGACACTGAAGGTTTTGCCGCTAATAATATCTCGGAGTTATATGATGCGAAAATATTCGCTGTTGCGACATTACTTAGCAGTTACCTTATTTACAACTCGGTCAAAATTATTGACCAGTCAGATATTGATTATTTAGAAATCCTGGCACGTCGCACTCAAGTTAGTTTATTAAAATTTTATTCAATTTAAACGTAAAGTTAATCATCCTACATTTTATTTTAGCTATTTGCTTTACGATCTCAACTGTCGAAAGCGGAGTGGACTGAAGATTTCAATCGTGACCTCTTAAGTTTTCCTCCTCTACTTTGGGTAAAATAATTTTTTTTAAATATTGAGTTTATTTTTTGTCACATTTTATTTTAATTAGGTTGTCCAAGATTTCGTCCAAACCACAGAAGGATTTACACCCACGGAATGGCTGCAGCAGTTAATGGACACACACACAAGGGAAAACGAAGATTACGAAATTAGCTTATTAGGAATTTTTAACAAAATTGATTGTCACACGTTATTCATCCCCGCCATCAAAAAGCATTTACTTATCGATTTATCGCGGGTAATAAAATTATAAATTATATTGGAAAAGTTTAAAATGTGTTGCTCATAGTTTTAGTTGGTATTTTTTATTGAAGGCTCAAGAAGAAGATTTAACCGAAGACTACAAATTAGAGCGAGACAAACTTGTTGAAATGCTTTTTAGCAGTTTAAAACCCAAAGAAAAAAACGGTAGTTTTTAAAATAATTTATTGTCGATTAAACGAATCACATTTAATAAATTCGTTTCCAGAGAAACCTATAACTGGTGTTGAGTTGGCCAATCTATTAAGGATCCTAGTAACTGCGGCAAATGAAGGCTCCTTATCAGACGTTCCTACACGATGGGTTGCATTCACTCAACATCTACAAACTACTGCTACAGAAGATTGTTTAAAGTTTTATGAAGCAGAATTAAATCAGTTTTTAAATAAGGAAGATAAGGAACCAGTGATTCCTCAGAAATTCCAAGTAATTACGTTATTGATAGTTTTAAATAAATTGAGAATTTGAATTAGCATCTTTATATTTTTGATTAGGAATGGCATAAAAAAGGTTCAAACAAAACTATAAACCTGCTAGAGCATCTTTTATTCGGGTAAATTAATGTTATTTTATTACTGTATTATATTTAATATAACTATAGTTGTTTTTTGGTAACGGTATAGACTAAGCGACGCTTCTGAAAAATCAAAAATCGAATTGGTAATTTTGGTAGCTCAGAAATTTGAGAAAGCGTTTGAGCTCAACGATAAACGAATAAAATTAAAATGCTCTGAACTGCATTCCAGATTGCTGGTATATAAATGTTTGAGTTAAAGAATCTTATTGAAAAATTTGCAAAAGTTTTTAATTATATTTTATTTAAGCTTGATGCTGAAATGAAATATGGAGAAATATCTTTACCAATATCCTCGCAGGAATTGAACAGAGTTTCAGTATCATTAACGAGCGAGATTATTCAATCCTTTCTAAAGTCCGTTAAACATTTATTAAGTCTAGATGCAACTGAGAAATACCTCTCTAACTTCAAGGTATGACCGTGTTCGTCTTTTACCTTCATTAGAATTTTTTTAATGGTTTTGTTTGGTTCAGACATCTTTAAAGAATTTGGGAGATTCGATTCAACTGAAAAACAATAAAGCTATCGAGGAATTTCTAAATACTGCAACTATTCAAGCTATAAGTAACATTTGAAATAAATTAGCATGATAAAGTCAACAATTTTTAATGATACTGCATGTCCTAGACAAATTCAAAGAAATGTTGAAAAATGAAGGGAACGATCCACGGCTACCTAGAGTCTTGGATAGTCTCATTCGCAGTTCAACCAGTCACTCGTTAAATTCCTTCAACGAATTTGCCAAACAGTTTAGTAAAGAAAGTGTTTACTCTCCATTTGCATCACAACTTAAAGTATTTTATTAATAAATATTTCTCGTACTCTGTTATTATATATTTTTGTTTTCTCCAAAATAGGAAAAGTTATCTGAAGAAGCTAAACAATTTCACAATGAAAATGAAGGTCTCGTCAAAATATTTGGTTCAAAAATGGCAAGTATTTATTTTAAAGTCTCTTTTTATCTTTTAAAAACAAAGTTTTTTATTTCATTACTTTTTAGGTAAGCGGAATATTATCTGCTGCGGAAGAGCATACGGCTGGGGACCATATTTCTTTACCCGTTCAAAATTCAGAGCTAGAGTCTAAATTAAATGCGGAGATTCTTCTGGCGAACACTAAATTTAAGGAATCTTTAGACGAATTTCAATCTTATAAAGCTCATTCCCATCTTAAAACGACAATGACAAAAGGTTTAGATGCTTTATCTGAACAGAGACGTAAAGAAAATGTCGAAGCTTTTACCAAAGAAGTCGCTGGTCCCCTCAAAACAGCAAAAAGCGTTATTATTTTATCTGTTGATAATTTTTCGACGCAATTCAGCTTAAAGCAATATGTAAGATAATAATAATCATTATAAAATTTAATAATTACTTCTAATATTTTAAATTTCTAATCGAATTGTATTGTACAGATGAGAAAAGTTTGCCTTATAAATTTAAACGAAGGAAGAGCTAGTACGTGGCCTTTCGAACTGCGGATGCAAATTATAGAACATTTTTTTCAAACCGATGAACAGCTTAAAGAAATTCTAAAATTAAAACAAGGTTGGTGGTCGAACGTAGTTGGTTTTTTTCAATGGATTTTATGGGTGATCGGTTTTAATAATGAAAAATAATCGATTTTTATGCAAAATCTTTACTTGGTGTTAAGAGATTTGATATTCTGTAAATAATTCTTAAAAGTTGTGATAAAATCCGGTTCTTACGATTTCAAAGAAATATTTTATAAATAAACACTAAATCAAGTTTAATCTTTAAATTTGCAGATAATTTATTTTAAAGTTTTTCAGCCTATTTTTAAAACATTATTATATACACACAAACACCTAAAATGACCTGTTTATTCAGAATTACAGGAATTAAATTTTGACATCCAGGTAAATTTAAGTTGACGATTTTTAACTACGAGGAATGTTAAGTAATGTAAACATCGGATTTGATCGATGAAAGAAAAAAAATGGTTGCTATTAATTTTTAACCTCCAACACGAAGATTGGTATGAACTTCGGGTTTGATGTTGTACACCAAAGATAAAAGTTGGTCAATAACTTTTCCCTTGTTAACTTGAACAGATCGTTCCATCTCCTCTATTTTCGAACGCTTGTCATTCTCAATTTTAGCTGCGATATCGTCTTTAGATCCCATATACTTAAAACGTTTAATCCAGTTATTACATCATAATTTTGTAAAATATGTAGGAATACATTTTATATTCATATTTAATTACCTTAGCTTCATGGTCTTTAAATTGGACTTCTCTTTCTTGTTTGTATTTTTCAATTTCGGCTTGAGCTTCTTCTTTTGCTTGCTTTAAACGTCTGGCTTTACCTAAAGAAAATAGAAAATCATTTTGAGTAAATTTTATTTCGAAAGCCCTTTAAACTGGCGTTTACATGACATCTAATAACCCCTAAAACTGCGCCAACTAAAAATGGCTTGAGTATACGCCCCCTTCGTATGTGGAACGAGATGAATCTCGCAAACCCTTAAAATTTATCCAAAATCTCTTACGTTTTCGAGCTTCAGCCACTTTATCCGCTGCTCGTTTCTCAGCAGAAATTAATTGTTGAATTCCTTGAGTTTGACTAGCCATTTTAGCGCAGAACAAGATCGAATTTTGCTGAACTAACTTCACCAAACTCCTAGATGTGAAATCGTGAAATGCAAAACGGATATGGCTGCCGGGGCTGAAACCGAAATGTTATTCGGTTGGAAGCGGCACCTGGTGTGAAAACAAAGTAGCGGAAACAGGTGATTAACGCGGGAATATTTTCGATTTGAGTGAAGAGTGATAAAACTAGAGTTTAGATAAATTTATTTGTAGTATCGATTTATTATTTTAACATTTTACTGTTTACAAGAAACTTCAGATTCATTTATTCCGGCAAAGATGATTTACAAACTCCATACTGGAAAGTTTTTGCGATTTTGCCATTTACTTACGTAAGCCTAAATACTGTTGGATGTAAACAAGTTCTTGGAAAGTACCGTAGGTTAACTTTTGTTTTGTAAACCCGAATTATTAACGCATGACTCCTTGATTACCGTAATTTAAAGTTAACCAAACTTAATGTTTTATTTTTTTATAAACAATAATGACTACCAGGACTCTACCGTAGTACCCAGCTAAGACAAACCGTAGGAGTATTATTTATGTACCGGTATTTCTATTTTTTTTATTATAAAAAAAAATGTAGGCTAAACTCGGTAATTTCTTTAAGAAAATTTCTTTTCTCGTAACAAAAGTAGTAATTCAATTTGCTATTGCTAAAGTTAATATTATTTTGAATTTTGATAACAGGAAAAAAAGGATTTAATAATTTAGTTTTGAAATTCAACACTGTATTATTAAATATTTTAATAATTTTCAAAATTCTTTGTATGTAGTCATATTCTATCGCTATTTAGAAGTTAATGATGGGCTTGCTTAGCATTTTAGCTTTAGGATTAATAATTATTATTTCATTTAATGGTAAAAACACTTATCAATCATCAATAAGTTTTTATATAATCTCGATATATAATTTATAAATTAATGTTTTTTTAATGTTAGCTCAGCAACTTCCTCCATATTTGATGCCCGAGTGTGTTCCATTTTGGCGGTACAGAGGTGATCGAGGTAAATGACATAAAGCATACATTTTTTCCAAAAAAAAAATCTGTATTAAATGTCAATTGCTGTTATAATTATAGGTCAAGACCATTGGTGTTGCAAGGGCTCTCACCTGTGTTGCGGAGAATATCAATCACCTATAAATATTGACATTCGACACTCAACGTATGATAGAAGAGGCAGATGTCTCAAGCTGCATTATTACAATTGTATGCCAAAAGCTATGGCAATCCATAATAATGGACAAACTGGTAATATACTAATTGTTAGTTTTATTATTTATTGATTTACCTAGTTGCCATATAGGCTAAATTCATAAAAACTAATTAAAACATTTCAATTTGAAATTTTTAAGTTGAATTGGTCTTCAACGCTTATAATTACTCGTCTGTTCCTTACGTTTCCGCCGGGCCCATGACTCGCGGCTCTCGTTTTTATCTAGATAGAGCAATATTTCATTGGGGTAGCAATTCTTCTCAGGGCTCAGAGCACACTTTAGATTATCACCAATTGCCTTTGGAAGTATTAATCACTAAATTACAAAGTTTAATGTAGCAATTATTGATAACTATTATTTGTTGATATTAGATGCAACTTATTCATCGCAATTGGAAATATAGAACTATTGCTGAGGCGAGAAACAAGAAAGATGGTCTTCTTTTTATGGCAGTTTTATTCATGGTTAATTTTTAAAATTTAAACTTAAGAAAAATATTTTAAAATGACAATCAGTTTTTAAGCTTACAGCTGAAGATAATGACAACTTGAGAGGCTTGATTTACAATTTGCATCATACTACTTTCTTAGGTCAAACCAAGTGCATTAAGCCCTTTCCCATTGAACAGCTAATGCCTCAACCTTACGGGTATTACTATACTTACAATGGATCTATTCCTTTTCCCCCATGTAAAGAAGCAGTGCTCTGGATTATTTTTCACAATCCAGTGCCCATCAGCGAATATCAGGTGATGTTACAAAATTGCTAATCGCAAGTTTGTTATAAAATAGTTGCTTTTATTTAGTTAAATGAGTTTCGAAAGCTGCAAGACTTGCCGGAAGCATTTTGTCCTAAGCGCAATTGCCCACTTGTTGACAATTGGAGAAAAACAGTCTGTGTTAAAAACCGAGTTATTTATTGGAGAGAGGAATGCACAAAATGCAAAGGAAAATGCTAATCTGCACCTCAAAGTCAAACTAAGTATAATTCTAGCTTTTTAAAATTAACATATTACATTTTACATCATAAATAATAATATACCAGTACTGTAATTTATTGTTATTATGTAATTTATGTGTTATAAAAAATAGACTAATAGAAAACAAAATTTAAAAAAATAAATTTAAAATAATATGCAGTTTTTGATTGGGTCGCTGTCCG
>JAQGAY010000753.1:0-20712 GCA_034698085.1 Polydesmus angustus | reverse complement strand
ATAGAGGCTGATGGTCATTAAAAATAAGTTAATTTTGTTGACGTATGGAAAATATCAAAAGCGACATATTAATCTTTCATAGTAAAAAAAAAAATTTTTTTTAGAAGCAAAAATGGCAATTTCATCAGCATTTGAAAAAATGAAAAAGCATCGCATCACCCTGTATTATGCTGTAATTATTTTGTACAGTACTCCTTTTTCAACAGAGTTTTAGCTGTAGGCTTACTAGTTTTAATTGCATACCGGTAATTAATTTCTTGTTCATTGCAGAAAAGAATCGAAATTTATGAATCACATTGTAGATTTATTTTTTGTAAAATCGTCAGCAATTTCTGCTTCTTATCTGCAACCAACCGTCAAGGTAACAAGTAACCTACACACCAAGAATTAAAGTTAATAATAATTGATTTCACACTGTGTAAATATGTTAACTTCCTAAAACAAGTTTATTACAAAGTCTTTCATTTATTCATAATTATTGATATTCAACACATCCCAATACACTAGTGCCCACATATTAAACACTGTATTTCATTAATCTAAATTACTTATATCGTTATAACTATACAGGGTGATCCTAAATGTTTGTATTGATTCCATGATGCTATAATTTATTAAGTGCAATAAACCAATGCAATAAAAACCTATGTTTCCTATACGTAATCAAGTTTTATTTGCAGTTTTATAAAAATGCGTGGGCCATGAAAACGCGAAAAGTTTATTTCCCATAGACACGTAGGCCTATCAGCATACTCACGATTTACTGAGTTGCTCGCTGTTATTAGTCGATTTTTAAGTTCATTAAGTTTTATGGGAAGTGGTGGAATGTAAACACTGTCTTCTACAAATCCCCACAAAAAAATCCAACACAGTGAGGTCTGAGAATCTTGCAAGAAAAGCACAATTTAAGCCTCCTTTTCTACCAATTCACCGCTGTGGAACATTTTCTATGGCACTCTCCATAGTAACAACCGAATTTCTTTTAGTAAACTCAACAACACAGAACGCCTTTTTCGGCAAACTTGTAATTATTATTTTTTTTTTGAAGACTTACAAATGACTGGACTTAGGTTTAGTTACAGCCCTTCTGTGACAGCTATTTGAAACCAAAAAAATTCCTTTTTCAAATATTTACCGCAAACAGCGATCAACTTGGTGGATCATGAGTTTGCTGATACGCATTTTTCGAAAAATTAACTTTTCGTGTTTTTGTAGCAGAGTGGGGCCACATTTAACTTTTATTCAATTGCAAATGAAACTTGATTATGTATAAAATACATGTGTTTTTATTAAATTTGTTTGTTACATTTAATTAATAAAATATTGCATAATGGAAATAAGGCAATCACTTAGGATCACCCGGTATACCAGTACATGTATTGTATAATAAAAATAATTACTGTAATAAAATTACAAGGCATATACATGTACAGTGAAACCCGTTTTAAGTGCGCCGGCTTATTGTGCGCCCCACTGAAATTATCACTTTCGGAGCAGTTTTTTCGTGCCATTTACAGTATGGATGTAAAGAAAAGCCAAAAAAAAAAAAAATGGATAAAAAAAATAATTTTGAGTAAAATTAATGTTTCATTTCACTAAGAAAATACTCTAAATTACATTTTTAGCATTTCCTGGATATTGTGCAATCCCGCATATAGTGTAAATTTTTTTGGTCCCTTGAATCGCACTATAATTGGGTTTCACTGCATTTTTAAAAGAAGTGGACCTGTGTTTCTAAAAACTTTTAAAAATTATATTTTAAAAATAAATTACAGGCTTTTGCTGGTAAATATGTAAACTATTACTCCATGTATTTGCCTATCCGTTTAATGCAGGCTTTGGCTTTAAAGCCGCTTTACAAGTTTTTTACGACTCTCTACAGAAACGTTCTGTCGAAAAAACCATGGGCACTATTTTTGGGACACAAAATGGATCATTTTGCTTGACTTTAAGTGTGAGAAGGAAACAATTAACACTGCAAACAAAAGAAAATGTTGAGGAAAGGAGTGTTCTTATTGCATGACAATGCCCCTGCCATTATCATCCATGGCGACCTTAAAACATAGTCGGTGGGGACATTTTGGGCCACTTACATGTACTCCCCTGATTTAGCACCTTCTAACTTTTACCTTTTTACCTCCCTTAAAACTCACATGGGCGGAAAAAAATTTAAACTGCTGAAAAAGTAAAAAAAAAAATCATGCGCAGGAAGTATAGTAGGAAACGGCAGAACATTTCTTTGCATGGGGAGTCAAAACATTTGTAAAACGACTAAGTAAGGGCTAAATAGTTTACTAGTTTAATAAACCAGTTAACGGCAGACTTGCTTTTCTCGTTTTTAAACAGTTGGCCACCAAGCTACTGTTTCAATGCAGGAAGGGCTTAGTAGAGGCTAGGTGCAAAATAGGGACTATATTGGAGGTGGTCAAAAAGTTCCTAACAAAACTCTTTGACTTTTTTCTTGGTTAAACCAACGACGCTTGAAATTGTCGTCTAGCGTAATCCTCCATCATGACAACACGGGCGAGTCCTCACACCTCTGCCTAACCAATCAGAAGATTCAAGATTTTTGTTGGAAAAATGTAGCAGTGGCGTACCGAGGGGGGGGGGAGGAGGGCATAGGGTACAACTGTCACCGGGCGCCACCAAAAAGGGACGCTAAAATTGAGACAACTGGAGAAAAGTTCTTATTAATTTGTCTAGAAAAAGGTCAAAATTGTCTTTTATTAGGGTGGAGGGGGCGCAAAAATTAGTTTTGTCCTCGGGCTCCAGGTACCCTCGGTACTCCACTGAATTGTAGATCACCCTCCATATAGTCCCTACCTGAGGGAGATATGTAGCAAACTAAAACTGGAAATAAAAATGTTTTCTTACAAGTTAATTAATTTGTTTTGCCAAAAAACCCCTTCTTTTTGAATAAGCCTAGTAAATAAAATTAAGAGAAATTGAGTCGACGTCTTTTAAAAATACGCGTCGTAATTTTCCTCTTAAATATAAGTTAGTTGACGCCTTGAGCACAGTGGGTGGTGTCTGGGGGCTATGGATTGGACTCTCAGTCAGTGTCATAATGTCCATAGGAATTGGGACTTTGAATCATATTTATCAGCCTACATCTTCTATTAGCCATCCTGAAAGACTTAGGACATCTATAGATCCTTATAGAGGACCACAATCAACAATGAAGTATAATATGAATGAGAATAAGTTTATAATGAACGTAGCGAAATCATTTCAAACAACATTTATTAGCAGCCAAAACAATCATTTTAATCTAATTCATGATATGCTGTGGTGGATTGGAGTTGGGGCCATCACTTTGGTTTACATTTGGCAGACGTATCTTACAATTAATGAATATCTACAGTAACATTGTTTTAATTTTAAATACAATTTACATTTAATATTAATAAATTCCATTAACATCTATGAATTTTAGGTACAAAGTGATAGAAATGGTTAATACTGAACTTCAAGACAACAATTCATTTCCTACAGTTTATGCTTGTTCTGAAACTAAATTATTTTACACTCCAACTGACTTGAAAAATTATACTGTGCTGTCAAAAAAAGTTTACTACTTACAAGAACTACTGGAAAAAAAAGTATTTTAAAGGCCTGATTATTTTATACCTAAATAATAATAGTAAATTTCTGTTATGTAATTATTAGCTCATATTTGAAAATGGCAGATTTTATCGTGAGAATTTTACTAATAGTGAAAGATTGTCATTATTGCCATCTGTGGGTGATTTTATAACATCATGTGAGTTTTATAGTGATACTGGAAATTATATTCCATGCAGGTTAGAATGATGTTTCTTCATTATTCAATTGGTATGTTAGAAACCTTTCACTTAAGTCAAATATTATTGAAAACACTTTGCAACAGATAAACACATTCTGAAATTAGTACAAACCATAGTCATGTGACTTTTCAGTGTCTTGCATGAGTCAAAGATAGCATCCAACAGTTTTAACTCGCTAACAACAGTAATTGAGTAGAGTCTTCATTTCAAAACGAGTTTTGAAACATGAATAAATCAGTCGAATTTTAATGAAAATTAATTACTTATTACATTTACATATTATTTATTCACACAAAACATTTAATAATTTAAAAAAATTAGAATATCAGCTCTACAACTGAGTGAGCATGTGTTAATGCGCTCAAGGAAATTTCTATTAATCCTATGGTATATGCCGTTAAAGTGAGCACGTGCTGCCAGATTTAAGCAGCGCCAAATGTAGGCTATAATGCATCAGTGAGAGCTTTATTGGAAATTTTGATAAGCACAATAACACGTACCAAGTGCCAACTCAGCTGTAGAGGTTATATTATAATTTTTTTTATTATTAAATGACATGTGTTAATCATTGGAAATATAAAAGAAATTAATTTTCATTAAAATTTGACTAATTTATTCTTGTTTCAAAACTATCGTTTTGAAACCAAGACCCTATACTACTTGGGATTGTCATTTTGGTTTCAACCACTACCTGAGAATTCCTGGCTCTATAAATCAATGAGTGAAAGTTTATGAATGTAGATTTATAAAATGAAACTAAGTGCACTCGCAATCTCGACCAAATTGTAGAAATGCCTTGTTCCTTTTATTTCAACAATAATTCCCCAAATGTGTTTTAAACAGTTAAAGTAGTATACTATGTATACGAGGCGTAATTTTAATTAAAGTGGATTTGATTTTTTTAAGTTACAGGTTTTTGTTGGGAAATATGTTAGCTATTTTTCCATGTACGAGTATTTGTTCTTTTTTCCCGTTTTCCAGGGCATGCCGTATTTATTTACCTCTATAACCTTAATTTGGATCGAAAAAACCTTGGCCACTATTTTTGGGACAAAAAAAGATCATTATGGTTGAGTTTGAGTGTGAGAGGGAAACGATTAACACTTCAAGACACTAAAAAAGCTCACGAGAGCAATTCAAAACAAACGAAAGAGAATGTTGAGGAAGGGAGTGTTCTCATTGCATGTCAATGCTAGTGCCACCATCATCCATGGGGACCTTAAAATACAGTCGGTTGGGACATTTTGAACTACCCCATTTATTTTCCTGATTTTACACCTTCTGACTTTCACATTTTTACTTCCTAGAAGACTAGAGTGGTTGGGAAAATCTATTTAACTGATGAGAAAGCAAAAAAAAAGTTATGAGCTGGAAAATGTTTTTGGGGAAAGTCACAAAAAACCTTGTAATACGGGTAAAAACCTGCATAAAACAAAAGTCAAACACATGGAAAAATAGCTCACTTATTTACCAAGAAAAGCCTGTAATTTGATTTTTAAATATAAAAAAGAAAAAAATTAGAAAAATCAAATCCACTTTAATTCAAAATGGCTTGTACGTGCATATATTTTTATTAAAAATATAGTGGTGAAAATAGTAGCACCATGTGTCTTGGTAGCCTTAAAACACATACTAGTAGATAACGTTTATTTTTTTTAATAAACCAATTAATATTATTTTTCTGAAATTTATTTATTTTCATTGGACAAGATTAAAAGAAAAAAAATTTTTTGGATTGGGAGGGTTATCACAAAATCCACATGTCTGTGGAATTATATTTCCTATAATTCCCCAAAATAAAAATGCAATAATTAAAAGTAAGTCAATATTTTACTCATTGAATGCAATTAATAAAGTATTACAGTGAATGAAACTAAGTTTTAAGTTTTTTTATTAGATCTGGTCTTAAGATTGAAATATCCTCAGGATGTTGCAACTTTTTCTAGAATTGAAACAAGAATTGGCTTTGATCCTTTTAGCATGTTGAACAATTATGATACTGATATGCCATTATCGACATATGTTGTTACTCCAGGAAATCATGTGATTTTTAAATACTCTATGGTAAGATGTTGCATATTTATGATAAACTGATATCTAGTTTAGAAAATAATTTTTTTCTATATTGTTCCAATGCCTTCATTGGTCCAATTCTCTCAATTAAAACGCATTGCATGAGCACTTTGTCTTCATTGTCATGTTCTCAAGTCATAAAGGGGTAAGAGTTTAATCAAGGTCAGCGCCTGCCTTGATAACACTGTAATGACTAGGCTACTTCTTTTTCTAGTTTTTTGTCATAGGCAGAATATATTTATTTTAAAATTGATTCTTACAAGAAATGATTACAATATCTTAAGAAATTATAAATACTTCTATCAGTGTCTATTTCAATAATCATTTTCTGAAAGTGTTTTTCATTGCAACTTCTACCTACAACCAACAGCAACTAATTGGTACTTTTCTAATGGTAATCGGTTCCAGAAAATATCTTGCAGCACTGAGCTAGGTTTTCGCAAGGAATAATCGTTAAGATGAGGCATCATAATTATTATCATTATAACCATGTGTTCATAAATATACGACGTTTCTAAAAAGTGAATAAACCAGTCAAATTTTAATGAAATTAAATTTTCACTGTGTATACATGTACAAAGCAGGAATAATTTAAATAAGTGCATTACTTCATGAAGTGAAGTGGAAAAACTTGAAGAAAATTAAATGATAAATGGGACTAATTAATGGCAGCTGTGTTGTGTTTTAGGGGTCATATAAAATTAAGTTAATTAACCAAAATTAATTAAAGGATATTTAATTAATTTGAAACTTTGATAATAAACTGGTTCAATCATTTAGATCAGCAATCAGTTGTACTGTTGACCAGAATATTTTAGCTGAATGCTAACTTAAAGGTTAGAGATGGTTTTTTATTGAAATTAGTCACCAGATGTAGAACAAATAAATAGGGGAAAGGTCACACATACTTGAGTCAATACAGTTAAATCGAGCAAACAAAAAATCTTAATTATTCCTGAGAAGTTGATTTAATCCAGCTCCTTCAAAAAATAGCCACAACAATGTTTGTTGGTACAGCAGTCTGTCACCATAATGCATAGTTTTGAACTCAGGGCATTCTACAGTTTACATATGTAAATGGGTGGTAATAAGCAAACAGATCTCACCCTATAGAGCCTACAGACCTTGCCCTATAGATCTTACCCTGCTGCCTACATTCTTAACTGTCATTCAAAGGAAAAATCATGGTACAATCACGTATTGAGCAGGAAGTGTGCTTAAGGACATATTTGCAAATTGTGAACTTGGATAGTTTGATGCGAAGTTTGTTATAGAAGGGTATTAAGTGCTGCAAGTTGGGGACTTGAAATAAAGTTCGGAAACAGATGTAAATTGTTTTTTGCAGTACATCAAGTGAGTTGCTAAAGGTTAGCACCCAATTGCCTAACCAAAAAGTTAGAATTGGGACAATCAAGTGGTTCAAGAGGGTCACCTTATTTGCAACACCGAGCACACATTGAAACATCTAGACAGTCAGATTTTACCTCAGTTTAGACACTACTTGGTAAGCATGCACTGACCAGTTGAGTTTAGAGTCGAAGTACACACCAAGAATGTGCATGCTATCAACAATCTTTAGTTCAGTATTATTAAGTACAATTTTAGTGTTAACAGTTTCTGAGAGAAACCCAGGTGTTTCAAAAGTAATCATTGTGGTTTTTGCTGTCTGGAGTTTTATATGAATTGATGAGAACTATTCTTTCACTCGGGCTAAGTCTTCAGCTACCCTCACCAAAGTTGCCCTATACTAATTTTTTTGAAAGCAATACATTAAGTAAAGGTCATCAGCAAAAGACAGTAGTATACCTAAAAGTTCTAGATCAAAAATGCCTCTGGTGGCTAAAATGTACAATAGTGGCCCAAGAGATAAACCTTGGGGCACCCCTCCTTTTATTCTAAAATAATCTGAGAAAGCATTGTTTCCTCTCACTATAATTTTTCTACCACTAAGATAGGCATTAAACAAGTAGTACTCCCATAATTTGGCTTACACACTTTTCTCAAATATGCAGGATTTGAAGGCAAACAGAGTAACAGGTCTATAGCCAACTATGTAGTCCCTCTGTATAGAAGGAAAAGGGGATAAATCAGATGAAGCCTGACTTCCAGTACTATGGTATTGCCACAGTGTTAATAATGAAATTGAAACTGCTAGGGAAATTGACTAACATACCGTCTGGCAGTTTCTTTAGGTGATCTAATCTCACCTCAGCATTGCCTGGGTCACCATGTTTCATTTATGTGATATACTGAGTGGGAGTTGCACCAGTGATCATGTTTGGAATCCATCCTGGCATTTTCCGGCATTTCAAAAGCAATATCTGCAAAAAATTGGGCAAAAGCAATCAAGTCAACATTTACAAGATTGTTGATACTTAACAATGTAGCATTTGCTTTGATATACACTGTCGATTGTGTATTTTTAATAAGTTCTACAAAGGTGTTCCAAAAGTACAGTTCGCATTCAAACTTAAGATAATGCATTTCAATATAGAAACAATCCAAAACAGCTTGGTTTGTTATTTTTTTTGCAATGCATTTAGAGTGTACATTTTTTTAGCCTGCAATCCCACAAAGAAAAGTATTTCATTATGGTCGGAGCTGACAGGTAGCCTCTCAATAAGGTTGACAGAGAATTCTCGCGCTAATACCTAATTGAGCCCATTAAACAACCGTGTTTTAACTTAAAATTGTATCTTAATGTCATTCTCAAAAAATAATTTCATCCTTGCGTTGTCTTTGTGGTTAAATTGATAAGACAATTTTAAATTTGGATGGAATGTTTGGTAAAGTGGGGAAATTATTTAATTTAGCCTTATGACAAGTAATAAAAATTTTAATATAAGAATCAATTAATATAATAAATCGAAATAATTAATAGAATAATAGGGTCTGGCAGTTTAATAAATGTAGGATTGAATGTGGCATAGAATTTGAATAAGGGGCAGTGAAATGGCTCATTTGTACTGAAGGTTGAAGCCCTATAAGCTAATGCTAAGTTTCGATTGTAGAAAGGGTTAAAGATGGCTTATTGGCACAAAAGATTGGGAACATCTATTTTTGGCGACTATCTTTAGTAGTCCAAAGATATTTTAATAGATAATTGTTATTTAAATTTAAAATTTCGTATTCATTTATACAGCATAAATGATATGCTCTTCATTGGTGTAGCAAAAACAGTTTAGAAAGACCGCGATTTAATTGATTAAATACTTTTAATGAAATTGGGATAATTATATTTAAAAATAAAATATATACAAAATACTGGGTGTCAATAAAGGTCTGCCCCTATTTCATGACGCAATATTTTATTTAAAAAATATGATTAACTAATTCAGTTAAGCCACATGTACAGTATTCTATACATATTGAAGTTTTATTTCCTGTTTATTTATTTATTTCTATTTTATTGCGTCTCGTGGACAATTGCACAAACAAATAAAAGTTCAAGTCTGTCAACTATGAGTAGAAAAAAACAATGGTAACTTCTAAACTTAACAAATATATGTAGTTCCCCTGCAGCACAGGCCACATCAAAAAAAAAAGAGACTTCCTAATAGACCCATATTAGCATATTTAGCCTGTCACGATCAATCCACTTTAGAAATTGTGAAAATCACTTTAAAATGTTTACTGCTTTAGTTTTCAAGAATCATCATGGAATAAGATGAACAGCATTTTTAAAAAAGGAGTTTTTAGGTTTTAAATTAATATCAAGGTGGTTGTAGTTGTGTGGTTCCCCTTGCAACATTCAGTTGACCATTATGGGGCCCAAAACCTTACTCTTTGCGCTTGGTCTGCGATATTCCCTGACTTTGTCATAGGTTTTTTTTTTCTTGTGGGGATATGTAAAGCAACGTGTTTATGTTCCACCAATACCCTGTAACCTCAATGCTCTTAAAAATCGAATAACAACAACGATTAACTCAATGGATCGTGATATGCTAATACGCGCCTATGAGAAAGTCTCTTTTATAAAACAGGAAACAAAATATGAATATATGTTGAATACTTGTGACTTGACTAAATTAGTTTATCTTATTTCATTAAGAAAATATAGCTGTGTGAATTAATGGCAGACCTTTATAGACACCCGGTATTATTGGTAAATTGAATACATAAATTAGGTGTACCAACAATAGTGAGTACAAACTAATTACCGTATAAACTTTTAAAGTAAAATAGGCTTACTGATGTGTGTGATGCTAATAAGTTAACACTAATGAATCCAGCAACACAAAATTTCCAACTTAAACTTAATATACTTTTAAACTAATTAAAAAATTTAACACGACTTTAAATAAAAAATTTCAGACTGATACCAATAGGTTACCTTATCCATACACTTCAAAATGTGTTTTGAGTAACACCACCTATGATGCTTGGCCAGACTATTTAAAAGAATTTGGTGAAAATATGTCATATTCTTACACCTTTAAGGTAAGATTTGTTATTAAATTTGTTAAATTTTTGCTGAAATCTGAATAAACAACACAATGTTACACAAATTAGATATTTAAGCTAGTTTTATATTGTAAATTTTTTTCATTGATGTGACTGATATAAACAATTAAGTTTGAATGTAACCCTTGAGCAAAACAATTGCACTTTGAGAACCACTACGGACTGTAAAAATTCAGAAACTTAAAACTAACTAACTGAAATAATAAATACCATAATAGTTACAAATTAACGGAATTAGAAGTTTTAAAATATTTTACAAAATTGGGATAACTATCAAAGTAAACTAATTAAAATTTTTTTTATGACAAATAGAAAACCTTTACTTAAAAAACTATTTTTAAGTTGAATTGTTCTATTCTGTTTTTAGATTTCTGTGTTGTTGCATGTGTTGGGACCGGAAAAAACATTAGGCTACACAAAAATCACTAAGCACCCTACCATTCTCCTGCATACACAACAGGTTCATCAACCCTCTACCTGTATCAGTTGCATACCTCCATTTCTATCTTTCGTTCTCTTCTCTTGTAAACTTTTTTTGCATCACACCTCATATTTTATTGTTTACTTAATTTAAGCTTGAAATATTGTAAAAGCACGAGTGGGAAGAACTTGATCAAGCTGCATTGGATACAAATTTATTTTACAGTGTTGAGGCTGAATGATAATTTTATATAAAACCTAAAATATAACAATTATTTACTAAAAACATGTGTCCTATGAGTGGTCACGATTTTGTAGCAGAAGTAGTCTATTATTAAAGGTATATTCTATTAAGGTGACCATTCGTCCTCCTTTTTTAGGGTCTGTCCTCCCTCGAAAAGTGTCCTTCTAAATGTCCTCCTTTTCAATATTTTAACCCTTTTTTTCTAAAAAAAAGTTTTGCGCCTCGCAAACTCGGCGCATATTTATAATTTTCATTACCATTTTTACCCAGGGGCGGTGAAAAAATTACAAATTTTGACTTTGCCCACACCCTAATTCCCCCTGAAAAATCCTAAAATGACGTCCCTGGTTGTATTTTTATCTTAAATTTTTTGTTCTCCTTTTCTTTAAAAAAAAATGGTCACCTTAGTTCTATGGAAAAAGTTAGAGATACTTATTTGGGATGGTCTCCAAATAAAAAAATGACTAAAAACTGGATTTTGACATTAAATATATTGTGATATATCGAATGTAAAAAAATGTTATACCTTGTCGCGCTTTATTTGTAAATTTTAGGCTTGTCTTCATCTCTGTTTATTGAGTCCCATAATACAAAGCAAATGCAATGGATCCTCTTCCACTTCAAAATGCCAAACTGGTAATACTGTACTATTATTAAGCCATTAATGAAATGCTTACCTTTTGAACTATAAATGTTTCTATTATAAAACAAAGACTTAAGTGTTTGTGGTTGCCAATATCCTTGCAAGTAAGCTATTTACAAATAATGTATTTTCATTTTATCGCTTTAATTAATTATTTAAATTTAAATAATAAAACGCAGAAGTGTAGACTATAATTTTAAAATAAGTGAAGCAAAGAACGTTTATAAACAAGTACAGTATCATAATAATTTTAAATATTAAAACAGTCAGTGATTTATAACTTTATATTTTCATTTTTTGAAAGCCAATTGCATTAGGTCATTACAATTCAATATCAGAATTAAGCGACTACTTGTGGTAAGTTACACATAAAATAACTAAAAAAATAAACGTGATGATAATGGTTGGTTAGGTCAGGGATATCAGTGGTCAACGTAGAAAGACAGTCAGCCTACAAGACAGTTAAGACAGAAAAACCAGCTGTTCAAGTAAGACTAACTTGATATAAATATTATTAGTTTTCTTTTGCAATTTAATTTTTGTTTACAATTGCAGCCTGATTCACTTGTGGGAATTATCGGTGGAATTTCTGGATTGTGGATTGGACAATCTCTTCTCAATTTTTTTGTGGAATTTCAAAGACTTATCACGTTCCTCTTTATTACATTTACGCACACAAATTAAATTATAATGCTTTAAATAACATATAGTAAATACTAATTAGCTGCATTTAATGTGTAAAACGTTTTGCAAATTGTAAGTGAACAATTTCAACTTGGATGCAATTGCATTTTTAATTAAATATTAGTTTAATCATTTTGAGATTCGATATGAATATCTAATTTTATTTTAAATACGTGTAGATAATAACGTTCTAAGATATATGCTGTTGTAAATGGGAATACAAAAACCAACAAATTAAATTTAGAATTAATGGCAAATTAATTTGTTTTTTCTACGCTTTCTTAAATGATCTATATTTTAAAATATACGCCTTGTACAGAATTGGCTGGGAGTTTTGCGAGGTTTTAGCAAAACTTTGTTGAATAAATTGCAAGAAAATGCTGAGCTCTTTCTGCTCAGGGCCGATATTACAATAAGCTGAGTGAGCTCTGATCCTGTATAATAGTCGATAAACTCGGCATACAAAACGGTAGCTGCTTTTTGTGACTGTGACGGGAACCCGCAGCTGTTGCAACCGCCTCCTCGTTCTCATTGCACGCCAACGTTTATTTTATGACGCAATATATTCAGCTCAATTGATATAATATAAGGGCTTACATTTCCCCTACAACAGCATACAAGCACAACATTTTTTAACAACCAAAATAGAAGCCAGAAAAATGTTTTGGAAAATGTTATATTATTTGGTAGTGTTAGCAATGTTCGTTCTGTATGCTAATGCTATAAATCAACGCGGCGATCCCTGTGTTAAACTAAATTGTACATCAGCACTGGAGTTTGCACAATGCTGTCTTGATCAATGGAGACCTTGTTGTGGTCCTTCTGGTAAGAGATTTTATTTCTAATTATAAAATTACTTATAAAAAATATTGTAATAGTTTTAGACTCTAAAATAGATTTCTTATAGGTTGATAACCCAAACTACATTTACAGACCTTGGCCTACCCTGTTTAAGATTATTTTAAACCTTTTTTTGAATTACTGTATTAGCATAAACAAAAGAAATTTATTAAGTGTAAATTAAATTAATACTATAGTCTATATCTTCAAATATATTACTAAAATAAAATTTGTAATTGACTTCAAAATCAAATATCTTGCTTTCAATTTTTTTTTAAAAATAATTCAACTTAGAATATTATACAGTAAATAGTTTTTTTTTAATGTACCGGTATAGTGTTTTATACTATTAACAATCAATTAGACCAGGACAATGATTAATTACAATTTTACATTTCTTTAAAGCTAAAGTTTACAAATAGCATCATTAATAATTATTTTTAAGTTGTTGCTTTAAATAATAAAAAAAAATCACCTAATTATTTTTTAAAGTAGGTCCAATATTTATTTCTACTCGTATTTGATATTAAATAACTGTCAACCATTTTAATTATGTACTTTGGCATTAGAAATGATTTTAAAATGTTACAATTTTATACGCCAATATTAATAATGTTTCGCGAGCACATGCTTTGAGTGCACGACCATAGCTTTTTTATAATACGAGATTTTCCTCGTATCAGGAAAGATCCATTTTAATAAAATTAATAGGAAAGCTGCTGCGTCGCCGCTAGGTAATATTGTAAACCACTACTATTTATTTTCATATTTGGAAAACGCAATGCTTGTACACTGTATTAAAAATTTGCAAAATCATGTAGACATGTTTTAAAAATGCTTATAGTTTAAATAAAAATTTATTAGTTTAAAACTTTTTTTTTTTTTCAATATTATTAATAAAGTTTTATTTTACCAAAGAATTATTTGTTTGGTGTTAGAAAAAAATCGAAATCGTAAAAATTAAGTTGCAAACAGATAAAATAAGTTTTTGTGCAAACGAAAAAAATATTTAAAAAAAAAACAATCACTTTTAGCCTACTTCTAACTATATACATGTGTAAAACTAATCCATAAACTACTCCTCCTCCTACTACTAATCAATAAGGGATTTTTGGTTTTGCGCTACTGTATTTTTTTTCTTTTAAAGAAAAGTTTAAGAGAAGCAAAATATTTACAATGAAAATTGATAATTAATATATTGCGTTACACAAAGTATTAGTCGCTTTCTTGAAAATAGTTAGCGCGCCAATTAAGCCATTTTAGAGATTTTTTCTTTAATACTATAACAATTGAAAAAACACGAATTAACTTAAAACTTCCTCCAAATTATAGCGCTTACTGAATGTAATTTTGATTGTAATGAACAGGACATATTTAGCCACTTCCTCAAACGCAATAAGTGCGCAAATAATAAACATTTATCAAAATTAGCAAAAATTAAATTTTTAAAAACATGAAAATAGAGTATTGTTTTATAATAGTGAGGCTGCGAAAAAAAACACGTTAAAACAGTAAACGTTAGTGCGCTAAAAATAGCGTGTACTAACGTATCGAGAGCTTGCAAAAAACATTTTAGTGTACACCGGTTACACTAGTGCCATCTAGTGGTCATTTATTTTACTGTATGGTGTTAACTATCATAACACTAGCGCCATCTAGTGGCCATGAGTGTATTACCTTAGTGCGCTTGCGCAATTGAAAAAAAATTTGAAACGCGCTTACTGCACATGCGCGTGTGATACACTATTTATTGACGATAACATGACGATAAATAAAATTTTAGTGTCGGAAACAGACGCTATCGTGACGTCACACGACACTATTTTGGTGTAAAAGTACATAGCGTAGCAGCGATATTTTTTTGCAGCCTCTCTAATGTTGTAATTCGTCACCTTAAAAAAAAATTAATACAAATTATTAGTTAAATAAAGTATGTATTCTACTAGTATGTAAGCCTAGTATGTTGATGTTTTATTCATTAATTATCAGTAATGTTATTTTTTGATGTGTTTCTTCGTTATCTGCCATGTAAAAAATTTCTCTAAAATTAATTTAGCAAGAAACATTCATACTAATGTGTTATACCGTGTGTCCAAACAAATCTGAAAGTTTTGAAACAGTAATAAATCAGTCAAAATTTAATGAAAATACAATATTAATTTTTTTTATTTACATTCAGAAACATATCCGATTTAACAATAAAAAATCACATCTAGCATATGACCTCCTCCACTGAGTCGGCATGTGCTAACGCATTCACTCAAGTTTGACGGCTAAAGCTTTTGCGGACTTGTAGCATGCACCTGCCGACTAGATCGCGGCATGTGCGGCGTGATGCTTATTTATTAGAAATTTCGTTAAGCATGTTAACTTGTGCCGACTCAGTGGAGGAGGTCATATGCCAGATGTTGCTTCTCATTATTAAATCGGATGTGTTGCTGAATGTAAATATAAAAATATTATTGCATTTTCATTAAACTTTGATTGATTTATTCCTGTTTCAAAACTTTCAGATTTATTTGGAAACACTATACTTGTAGTTAATTAAAAAAATAGTTATTTAAATCATTTTACCCTGTTTTATGATTTCCAATAACAACGATCAGCAATTGTCGCGAAGAATAAAAAAGATTTATGATTAATATTTTTTAAAATAAAAAACTCAACGTTATTTTTTTGTATGCTTATTTTTAATCTTCCATTTTTTGTGAAACGTTTTTACTATAGGCTAATTTTGTTTTCTATGTCACAGTAACATGTTATATTCATTCATTCCTTTAAGTTTCTTTTTCCAATAATAAACTTAAAAATGACCAAAAACAATATTTTGCTGTAACTTTATGTTTACTCTTATTAATTATTAGGTGGCAGTCCAACCACCTCTCCCGCTCAACAACCATCGGATACGAATGGCAGTGGAACCGCAACCAGTAAGTCAATGACAAAATATAATTATATACATCTTAATTTTATGAAATTTTATTTGCTATTTTTTTTTTTTTTTAAATGAACTATAAGTGAGAATGGAAAATGTGGAAAAAAAAGTTAATGGTTTTCTTCACAATACTTTATAAATTATTTTCTTTTTCAGCTCCCAACCCCATCGGCAACCTTATGACTACTCTTTTCGGAATCATTAAAGAATTACTGAAGTAAAGCCAGGATAAAAAACATAAAAATGAGCTCCCGTCTAACAAACATTTTGTAATAGAGAAATAATTTATCAGTTAATGAGGTGTTTTTAACAGTAAAAACATGCTAAGAAGCAAAATCTCACATTACCAAAAGTGGAAAGTCAAAATTCTGGATATTTCATTTTTAATTTAATAACATCTGGTAATGAAATGACGGTTTTTGATTATTTGTTGCAATTAGAAAATATTATTAAATGTTTGCATGCACGGAGTACGCTTTTTCTGCCGTATTTGTGTCTTATGCCAACAATATTAACCTCGGAAACACACTTGAAACTTATTTCCTTCAATCGCATTTCATTTCAATAATAAATAGCAATCACGTCTTTCTTATATCGAGAGCAACGGAAATAATTCTTTTTTACATTTATTTATTAACATTTCTCAATAGATCTCCGATAAACTTTGAAATAACTTTTTTCTGCCTTTTTTTCACCTCTCATGTTCGCTCTTTCCCTGAAAAAAGTATACATTCAGAGCGAGAAACGAGTCTCCATCCACTCAGCTGTGATCGCGATCGCTGTCGTTGATCCGTTCGAGCAAACGCACGCTGGCGCCATCTATCGCCTACCTCTCACAACTCACTCGTAAACAAACCAAGTGGCGAGATTTGAATACAAACTCAAACGTTATTCTCATTATGATAGCGCAAGGTTTTTACTTTTAATTTACGGAGTTTTTACACATAAATCGAATTAAGTGACTTAATTGTGCATTGATTGTAATTTGTTTGCATTAAAAAAATAATTAGATAAGTTTTAGACAAACTTCATTAATTAAAAACAGTGATCAAGTATTGATAATTGTTAGAATTTTTTTTTTTCCACTCGTGAAAACATGCTGACAGGTGAGAGGTCACCAATAGAGAGTGTCTCACTTATCCAGGTGGCGGCGTGAGCAGGATGTAAGAATCAAAACCGGAAGCAACCGTTTCATTTTCCTAAAATCAACGATGCTCACAAAGAAAACCAAAAAAAAAACAACTGACGGCAGTTTTCAGCCCAAACAACCGCTCCTAATTTAATCAGCCGCCGCGGCAATTTCACTACAGTGCTTATACTTTTTCCTCCATCACCCTATACTTAGCTCATAGGAGATTTACATTTTTTTTTTTTTTTTTTTAATAATTTGCGTCTAACAGACAAATATCAAGTCGCTAACATGTCATTAACAAATATCAGGTCGCTAACAATAAAATAATAAATAAAATAACATATACTCAAGTGCACTTTCACACCCCCTTCAACCCCTAATGACGTTTACCAAACCCAAAAAATTTAAATTTCAAAGCGCATTTTACAATTTTTCTGCCGCTCTATTGGTTTCCAGCTGATCGACCATCCAATCGCCTACAAAATAGTATTTACACGCAAAATACATAATTAATGCGCGTAATAGAGCGACAATTATTTTCTTTATAATATTATTCACGTTCTTAATTAATAAGTCAGTCACAATAACGTAAAATAATACCATTCAGTAAAATTTATAATAATTTTCTTACCTTTCTCCATCTCCACTCCACAACACACAACACTATCCCTACTGTACAGTGCGCAGTCTGCGTTGACTTAATCGGCGAATAATCCACTTGCACCGCGCACTTCACCTCCGACCACCACACACATTCCTCGCACGACATTCCTAACTACTAATTAAACTTTTTATAATTAAAATAAGCTTAATTACCGATATAATCTACGTTTTCTAATTTTATATCACTCGTCTCTCGTTTCTATCACCTGTGATCTAGAATCTAGATCGCTATCCTTGATCCGTTCACGCGAACGTAGAGAGCCTGTATATATATTTGGACTAGAGAGTGACCATGTTAAGAACTTTTTTGATTGGTTCTCGCAATCACGTGGTATAAATCCGCCATGTTTTTCCCAACTGCAGTCAGATTTTGCTATAGCTATACTATGGTGGTGGATGGGAAAGTTGAGAAAACTAAAAAGTTGAGAAAACTTCATTACAATTGTAATCAATTTTTTTAGAAATTATAAAGTGTTTAGTGTTAAGAACGATGGACTAAAGCCAGGAGAGGGTAACTATTTAAAAAAAAAAGAAATAAAAAAAAAATTAAATTAAATTCATTGATTAAAAGTAAACAGAGACAAATACATATTTAACTAACCACAAAATTGGAAAGATTACATGTATTTGACATTTATTTTCTCAATATTTTCCAATTTTTATTCTCTAAATTAGCACTACATTAGTAGTAGGAATTCGATTGATTGATTTCTCACTTGTGCCATTCTTTCACAGCCAATCGCAATGAGAGTCAATTGGCAGCCTATAGGAAGAGAGAGAGGCTCAACACCTACTTTCAGACAAGGCAAATGATTGGAATATTATAATTCTTACACGTGTGTTGTGACGTCATTGGTTTCCTATTTGAGCACGTGCAGCTGTTCCAATATCATTAGCACGTGACTTTCAGTTGCGGCATAATCCCACTAGATGGCAGTGAGAGAACAACTCGCTTTACACCGCCATCTAGTGGGATTAGTCTGCAATAGAAAATAATGAACGCTTGTGGATGCAATGCGAGTGTCCCTCGCCAAGTGAGGCTCCACTCTGCACCCCAGAAACCATCAAAGGGGCGCCAATGTCTCTGGTGAGTGCAGACCGGAAGTGCTTCCATTGAGGTGACTTGGACGCGGTGGGAGTGCACGACCTCTACTTCTCGTTTAGCACCCCTAGCGGAAACTTTTTGCATTTGGATTATTATTATTAGTAGTTTAGTCGCCAAAAAGAGGCAGATTTAGGTTCATCTACAATTGCAAAAATTTCTTAACATTCGTCAGGCGCACGATTTACAATCGAGAGATCACACTTTTAACATAATTACGACAATCGATTTTTAGTAGCTCCGCCATAAATTGTGGGCATCGTAAGCTCGACTTACATTTGATACATCCGCATGTAGCATGCATTACACGTAAGTGACCAGGCAGCGAGTTCCATGCGACTGCGATATAGTGATATCCGGTTGCAATCAGGCTGCAATCAGGCTGCAATAAGCACAGATAAACCTTTTTGGTCTATTATTAATGTATACTTGTGATGAATAAAAAATTCGTAAAATTTGTCACATAATTATGCTTATAAAATCTATCGGAGGACATTACATTTATTTATTGTAAACTAAAATACAAGATAAACCATAAATTCCGATATTTATTTCTTTCAGAAAAATTTTTTTGGAGAAAAATTTTTTTTTGAGAAAATTTGGCGCCCCATTTGGGCAAATTGGCGCCTGATGCAATTGCCTCTTTGCACCATATCACGGAAAGAGAAAATAAATGAAATGACGAGGAAAATAAATGGAAAAAAGGTAAAAAGATTAGGAAAAAAAGAGAAAATAAAAAGAGGAGAAAAAATAAAGATAAAAAAAAAATGATGAAAAGAAAATGAAAAAAGGTAAAAAGAGGCTAGAAAAAAGAGGACGAAAAAAAGGGGAGGAAAAAAGGGGAGGAAAAAAGAGGAGAAAAAAAAAAGGGGAGGAAAAAAGAGGAGAAAAAAAGGTGAAAAAATGAAAAAAAGGTAAAAAGAGGAGAAAAAATAAAGATAAAAAAATAAAATGAAAAAAAGAAGATAAAAAAAGAGAATAATGAAAAAAAAGGAAGAAAAAAAAAAGACAAAAATAGAGGAAAAAAAGGAAATGAGAAAAAAGAGGAGAGAAAAAAAAAGGAAAAGAATAGAAAGAAAAAGTTGGAAAAAAAAAAAAAACAAAGAAAGGGAAAAAAAAAAACAAAAAAAGGGAAAAAGAGAAAAAAGCCGAGCTTGCGAGGCGAAATTTTGTTGAAATTTTTGCAAATTTTTTTTTGGAATTTTTTTGCGAAATTTTGTTGATTTATTTTGCAAATTTTTTTGCGAAATGTTGTTGATTTTTATGGAAATTTTTTTGGGATATTTTGTTAAATTTTTTTGTGAAATTTATTTATTTTTTTGCGAAATGTTTCTGATTTTTTTGCGAAATTTTGTTGATTTTTTTCAAAACTTTGTTGATTTTTTTCAAAATTTTGTTGATTTTTTTCAAAATTTTGTTGATTTTTTTCAAAATTTTGTTGATTTTTTTCAAAATTTTGTTAATTTTTTTCAAAATTGTGTTGATTTTTTTCAAAATTTTGTTGATTTTTTTGAAAATTATTTTTGTTTTTTTTGCGACATGTTTTTGATTTTTTGCGAAAAATTGTTAATTTTTTTGCAAAATTTTTTTTTATTTCTTTGCAAAATGTTTTTTATTTTTTTGCGAAATGTTTCTGATTTTTTTGCGAAATTTTGTTGATTTTTTTGCGAATTTTTTTTTTTTTTTTTTTTTTTTTCAAATTTTTT
>JAQGAY010000752.1:0-20755 GCA_034698085.1 Polydesmus angustus | reverse complement strand
CTTGTAATATAACTTTTACAATCTAACCTCATGGAGCCACGTGCACGCCTCATGCTGGCCACGATCCCACAAGAGCCAGTTTAGCTAGAATTGTTTATCGTTTTAAAGCCCAATTTCATTTTGTAAAAAAAAATCAATAATAATAAAAAAAAGAATTTCCGTTTCAACTTTAATTTACTTCAAATGGAATTTCTTCCTCCCATACTGCAACAAACTCCCAACCAGAAATAATATTGGAAACAAGCGAATCAAAAAAAATTAAAAAAAAAAAAAACTTCAATATAATTGCAAAATTCTTTCTGCGCTGAATATGCTCTCTATTTTAGCGTTTAAAATAAACTAAAATTCACCTGCAAATTTCTTTTAAATCTTCATTTGAAACCGTAACATATTATCGTGACTAACTTTGATTCCGAGGTCTTTAACGCTTAACTTTGGCTCCATAATACTTGATGGTGGCTAACTTTGATTCCATAATATTTGATAGTTGGTTAACTTAGGTTCCATAACAGTTGATTAACTATTATTTCCAAAAATAGTACACAACAAACGACGAACAGAAAAAACCGCAAAAAAAAAAAATAACAAACCGTAAAAAAAAAAAAAAAAAAAAAACCCCCGAAAATGTTTTATCTAGATATAATAAAATGAATCAGTGGCGCGAAAATAATAAACGAAACTATCCCCAAACAGACGATGGAAAGAACGGCTGAATTAATCCGATCGCACCACCATTCTTCTGTGGCCGGCGGTTCCTCCGTGGTTGGCGTCATGCGGCCCGATGATTCCCGCGGAGAAGGCGCTTACCTCAAAACGCACCCAACCAACCAATAATCCATACCACGTTCAACGTCCCCGATCAAATAACTTTTTCGGTTTCGTCAACAAATGCTTGTTTACGAACATATTTCACCAGCATCCCGCTAGAAGGCGCTCCTCCTCACTCACATAACATCAATTTATTTCAAAACTTCATATATACTGTACTGTAATGCCATAATAAAATTTTTATTTCTTCTTTTAAAAAAAAAAGTCAATGGAAAAATTCAAATATAAAATATTTGATAGTCTGAATATTTTCTCAGTAAAAAAAAGTGCAATGTATATCCAACTGCCGTTATTGACTATTAATAGATGAAAGTAAATGAGACGTATAGGTATGCGTCCGTCGTAAAGACGGCGGAAGTAAAAAAAAAAAAAGGTACGCGTTTCGTTGTGTTCGATGCGAAATCAGTTGACCGTGAGAGACGAGCTATTGACCGAGACAACTCATGTAGAAAGACGGACACTGATCGATCGATTTTGTACCGACCGTTTCGATACACACGCCTATACAAACCCCCCACAATCTCAGTATATTACACTAAGTGATGCATGCTTTATTCGCTTCTATTTCTTTTTTTTTTTTTCTCCTCTTCTTCAGCGACCACTTTGGAAAACTTATTTACCGAATAAAATTCCACGCCGTGAGCACGTACCCGTTTTATGCCCATCACATAATAATAATACACGGTGTCCTTCGCGTTATATATTACGAACATAGCGCTTGCCAATAAATTGACGACTAAGTTGATTAACGAAGTTACAGCGAGTATAATGTATCTCTAATTCCATTAGCGCGTGAAAGACAAAAACTTTTAATAAAAGTATAGCTTCACATTATGAAAAGAAGACTTTTGACAACTACTTGCACAGTGATGATGCTGAGCAGCGCGCTTTTTGGAACCGTTCAGGCGCTGCCAATTGGCGTCTTCATTTACAGCGGATTCGAGCTAGAGTCAGTGGAGCGAATGATGACGGCCTGTGCTTCCCCAATCAAAGTGCAGCAGGGGTGCGCGGCCCATTCAGCAAAATAATCTCATGGACCATTCATATAATAAGTCTTAAGCTGCAATAGAAGTGATCAAAAAGCGGCCCTGCCGCTTATAGTTGGTCAACTATGATTTTTACTCTTGCATTAAAATATGAAACAGGACAAAATGAAAATATGACAAAATAAATAACGGCAATGTCCTAGTCAATTATAATTATTATTACCCAACCAAGAAAAACTGAGTATTTTTATTTAGCTATTGTTAACGCGCATTGTCTTGTAAATACATGTACAGTACATAATAATATATACGGCGTTTTGCTATAACGGCCTTTACTAAATACGACTCCGTTCCGATTTACTGCCCAAAATCCTCGATATACGGCCAAGAAATTTGAAAAAAAACGTTAAAAAATGAAAAAGGTTGAAAACATGGACCTCTATTCTTTCGTTTACAGTGGAGGAGAAGAAATAGATGTCGAATTTAAGGAAAACATGATCTGACTTAAGCAGACCATAAAGATATCCGCTCTGAAGAAACCGAAATTTCATATTTTTCACGCTTTTTTTTAATTAATAAAATGCATCCTCGATTGCAGAGAAAAATAAATATACATTTTGTAAAAAAACCCACTTCATTTCACAGGGCTTACTCATATAAGTACGACGGTAATTTCAGTAAGTTATTATTCTTAAAATTTAAAATTGAAATTACCATAATATACGGTTGCAACCACAGAATATAAAAATGCGAAAAAATTTTTATATTCTTTTTTTGTTGCTTATAATATTTTGTCATTTTTACCGAAGTTTTACTGAAAACTTCAAAACACCAAAAAAAAGTTGCTCTTGGTAAATATAAACAAGGAAATGCGCGTTCTCTTTTCCCATCTTCTAAGAAGTCAAATTAATTCAATGTCACTTTTCCCCCACTTCAAAATATCTTCATTTCATTATTCAAAAAATAAAAATAAAAAAAACAACAACTTGAAAATGCCACCAAAATTAAGTAGGACTAACTTCTAAGTTCATAAAAATGTATTTAAAGTCTTTTTCCGCACTGTGTATAGTAGATGACGCAATAAGACAACACCGGAAGAATCTCTAACTGTATCCTACAATACACAATTACATTTCAGTTGACTTGCTCGTTGATATTGAAAGTTGACTATAGCTTTGAGGGGAGAACGAGTGGTTGGGTGGTAGTGTAGATCCAATATGGAGCACCCTGTAAAGCCGATCTTCCTTCAGATCGCGTACTTCCGCCTCAACCCACCCTCTTCTTCCCATTTCCTCTCTCTCCATCAACATCATGCCCCGCATACACACACAGTCTTTGCATCTACACATGCTAGACACTTATTGGTGGAAGAAATCGATAAGCCATTAAGCGAATGACTTCATCGATGCTTTTCCATTCGATACAGCATTTAGTCTGACATTCTACAATATGACGTCAAACGAAACATCATCATCTTCACACGTTCCAAAACTTTTACCCGCAATTTTTTTTTTTTTATCCCTGTGTTTTCTACATCGTTTTCGCGAAAACTTCTCTCTCACCCATATCTTTTTTTTTTCTTCCCCCTTGCCCATCTTCTTTTCATCTTCCACCCAATTTATATCAGATATACGTGACGCACTATATATACAAGTGCATTTGAATCTTTAAGTTTTATGAGTTCTCAACCAACGCAAAAACAACAAACAAACAAAGGCGCCACTTGGGCTGCCACGATCGGAGGAGGAGGAGAATTGGTTGGATAAGAAAAATGTTGAATCGCGAGCGATTTGCGGATAATTTACGACAGTTTTAAACTTTTCATTCATTTGTCATCTACGTTAGAAAAAGTAAATAAAAAACGCTTCGTGATTTTGAATAAATTAACTCGGAATTTATAGTACCTTATTTTTAAAGCCCTAAACTCAACTTTATTAATAATATTCACTCGACGTAAAAAAAAAAAACCTCATCAAACCACTTTACACTTAAGTTATTGAGATTTCCCAACTTTAAATTTGTCTCTATTCATTGATTAAATGAGTGGAAAGAAAGGGAGAAAAAAAAAAGAATAGAAAAAAAGCAGCAGCAGCAACGACGCAAATAAAAATTTCATATAAAGTTTCTATCGAAGTTTGCTGAGAAATTTGTTAGTCTGGCTCGATGCCAACCCTGTTAAACACGCTTATTTGAGCATTCTGGAGAATACGGTAAGCAGGTTGCAAAAGGGTCTCAAAATAGTTCATCGCACGAGATCATATCAATCAGATAAATAAGATCAAAAATTTCCTCTAATTGTATTTCCTTTTCTTTCTTCGAAACTCTCAAGCTTCCATCAAGCGACTTGGTATAGCTTTCAGTTGAATGTCAAATAATTTTTATCTACTATTGGCCCTCTCAACTCTAACAAGATTTTATTTTTTATCTAGCAGATAATTACGCGATATTAAAGGGAATGCCTACAATAAATAAAAGAAAAAAAATATTCATTTCTCAAATAAATGATTTTTTGGATTTATTATTACTGTACTTTACAAAAATTGAAAAATTAGATAAAATCGTCATTTTAGATGCTCGAAGATATCTATTCACTTTACAGCAAAATATAAAATACGTTTTCAAACTTTCGTTTTACCTTAAAGCTTAAATTATGTTTGAAAAGTCATTTCGGGCTTAATAATGTACAGTACTTTAAAATTAATTGAAATGCTTACCATATCAATTTAACGTTGTTTCAGGCTAAAATGCTAAATTTAACGCGAAAAATGAAAATCGCAGAATAATAAAAACTGGTACTGTTTAACTTTTTCCACAAAAATACGTTTTCAATAAAAAATTGAAAATACAGTATAAATTTAAAACTTTACCCAAACCAATTACTGTACATTGAAATATGAAAGTTATCAATACTTAATGTACTGTATATCAGCAATTTTGTTCATATTATAATAATTGATTGTGCACGAGTAGAGCGAAAAATTATCTTTAATGTTGATGTAAATGTTCTTCACCCAATACATTTGTGAGTTATCTTGTGAAACGAAAAACAATAAAAAAAAAATTACGAAAGCCTCAAAAATGAATTCAAGTCATAGATAGGCTGCATTAGCGTCTCTCGTAGTTATTACTCAGAAACAGATTTTCATCGCACTACTGTATGAAAAACTCTCAACACGTCAGAGAAAGCTTATTAAAATTTTTTTCCCTTCAAAATCCGCAACCATTTCGTATCGTCGTCGTCAACATTTTCCGTCACCGCACATTTAGGAATCAATATTTTACATTAAGCATACTCAAGAAGTAGTTAACTTTCCCGAAATTATGTGCAGGTTAAAAGCTAAATCGAAGATTTGTATGAAAATGAATCTCACAATAGCGTACGAGCATATTTTCCATTAACAGCTTCAACATAACAAGTGTAACCCTACTGTAATTAAAAATTCAGGGATCGATAGTGGTAAAATTAGAACAGCATGTCAATAATAAGTTACTGTAAATTCATTTTTAGGTAAAAAAGATGTACATGTAATCAAAGCAATTACAGTACAGTATAGGTTTGTAATCGCAGAATTCGTTCAATAATAATTATTGATGAAATTATTTTTTAATAAATTAAATTCAACAACAGTTCTATTTATCGAACTCTACTGTAAATAAAATAAACCATAATAAATTTTGCTCCTCATGACGGTGCTGTGGTGGACTTGCCTCAACGAAAACAGCAGGGCTATTTCATTAAAGGCCAGAATCAAATTAAGAGGCGAATTTAAGCGATAGCTCTGGGTGGACATTCCCAATTCTCATAACAAGTGTTTCAGAGAAAAACAGAGACTTTGAACTCAGAGGGAAATTATTACTAGTCAATTTACAATATTTTCAATGTAAAAGTTTATAGGCTAATAACTTTTAGAAATTTTGCTTCAAAATATTTTAAATGTAAATGGGTTTGTTGCCGTTGGTAGCTTGTAAGTCTTATAATCCTCACCGCCCTCAAAATCTGTGCTACTGTGGTAAGAATGAGACAGCACCAAATCAACATCAATGAGTCATTATGCTCACATTTCTGAAAATAATACTGTAATTGTTAAAGTTAAAGAAGGAAACATGGAAGCGAATGTATGAGTATGCAGGAGGCAAGGACAACTTCGATTAAGCTGTCACTGGTGCAACGCCGATTAGAACAATTAAATGTTAAAAAAAAGTCTTTAAAGTAAATTTTTTCTTATGTATCATTAAAATATTAAAATTATTATTAAAAAAGCTTAATTCTGATTCATGTGAGTTCGATCTTTTGTTAACACAGCTTACAATCGAAATTTATTAGCTTTAAACTAAATACTTTTTGCATAAAAATGATCAAATCTATTTTATTTTTTTTCTAGTTTTAGCATGACATGTGTTATCAGAATTAAGATCGGTCCATGCATTAACTCGGACAATCGAAAATTTATTCAATTTTGTTGACGGAGGTTTAAAAAAGTTGTTGTAGACTCTGAATAAATAAAATTGTACGCTAATACAATACAGTTTTCAGTGGCGTAACGAAGGGGGAGGGGAGGCAGCAAATGCCCGAGGCGTCAACTTCAAGCTTCCGCAAAAAAAGTCAACATTTTATTCACCTTTTTTTATTTTTTTTTTATTTATGGTATGTAAGGGACAAAGGGAGTGAAAGACAATAATTACGCATATTATTTAGGGACACTAGAAATTTAATAGCAAAGACAAAATGTTGAATAAGTTGGATTTAACAGTAAAAGTGTATTTTATAAAAAGGAAAGCGCAACTAAACTTTGAACAATTTTATTAAAATTTTGCGCCTGGAAAGTTCGACGCTTTTTCAGGATTGTATTTATAAAATTATAAGAGGGGCAAAACAAGGCCCGGCAGACGGTATAGGTCACCCTCAGAAACCTGTGATAATACAGTATTTGAAAACTTTTTTGACTCGATTTGTAAAAAGAATATTAAAAACCCACACTATTACCGTAAATAGCAAAAGCACCTATATAATTATTTTATCAAGCTTTATATTCCCCATTATATCGTGTAAAAATACTCGTCTCCTTCGAAGCTTATCTCCAACATTAATGGATTTTATATTTTACGAAAAATAATATATGAAGCAAAATAACCAAACTAAAAAAGTAGTTAAAGTGGAATCAACACTTTGGTAATTTCTTCAGTCGAGACGCTTAAAGAGTTAATAAACTTCAAATACTGTATCTACATTTTTTAAACCTACAGAACGTACAAGTTAAATTCGATAAACGACCCTCATCTTTAATGTGATGCAACGAAATGGCATTGAAAAGATTTTAAAATGTTGCTTGAAATACCAACCAGCATTTGCAACAGAAAAAAGTATAGCTGGAAAATAACCAAATCGCAATGTTATCCTGTACTGTACAAAAAAATATTCAATACTGATAAAACTGGATTATCTGCAACGCCCTTCAAAACATGGTGCATGTAGCCTACAGTGTCAGAAGTATTGTTATGCCGTAGCCAAAACAATTTTTTATACAAATTCTTTGTGAGAGAGTGCATCTCCACAAATCCATTTAAAAAAATCCACTCCCATAAATTTATTTTATTACCGTGTTTATTGTTTAAAAACAGTTCCTTAGAAAACTGTAAACTCAAAATTCCCACATTTGTCAGTTTTCTTTGTACAGGCGAAAGATGTCGCCACTCGACAATGCTCTTAACAGAGCTTTTCATTGAACTCATCGGATTGTGCTGCATCTCGAGAAAATAAATTGCTAGCTACTGTCACATACAATAATATTCAAAAAACGATATAACGATTTAACTTTATCAAATTATTATCTTGCAGAAAATGTGAACTTGTATTCGTTCATACATGCCCCTTCTGCAGCTGATTTGTGTTTTACTACGCTGCTTAGCCTGTCATATTTTTGCGTTTACATTAGATTATGGATTATTTGTACTTGATATTATTTAAATTAATAAATAATTATACGACACTCACCCAAATCTGCTTTTATAAGATCGTCGAAGGTCTTCCTGCTCAGCCTCTTCTGTATCACTGCTGCTATTATCATAACTTCGTCCTCTTTCTGATCTGTCTTTTCTGGACGCCATTTAGAGCTATCATTTTAAAAGAAAAACATTTTTTTAAAACATTTTTCATAATAAATTTAATTGTGAAAAGTGTATTCAAATTGTACCAGGGTTACGGCCAAAAACAATCCTGAACCTTGTACATATACATTTATCTTTCGAAGCCACGTTTGAAGCGTTACCAAGAGTTTAGTATTAAAGTAATGGCACAAAGAATTTGACGGACACTTTTAATCTGTAAAAAGAAAAACTTATTGTGAACGAATATAATCACTAGCATAAAAGAGATTAAATTTCAAGGCAACGTTCAAATTGTCAGCTCCCTTGACATTATTATTTGCGTCCAGTAAAGATTTATTTTTTAAGTAATACAAAACAGTAACAGTTTAAAATGGCTCTAAAAAATCTTATTTCGTGTTGTTTGGACCTGTTTTCTACAGTACAATGCATGTAGTCCATTAACATCTACGTCGTCATGCACTCATCCAGTTACACATCAAAATTGAATGGAGATTATTATAGTTGGTTATTATTAATTACTGTAAGTATTTTTAAGCTTCTGTGATTAATCAGGCTAAACTATGAAACCTAGAGTATACGTTTTAAAATTTGTAGTTTAAATATTAACAAGATTAAATTAAAACATGCCTTCATTAACAATATGCAATTTTTTTTTAATAAAAATTAGGCTAAACTGAAATAGTAGTTATGTGGCGATTTATCAAATATGTTTGCTTATTAACTAAATACCTTTCGTTCATCCAAATCTGCCAAGTTTACGTTATACATATATGCAAATTACACATAGTTCTTCAATTATTTAAAAAAATAATGAAAATTTAATATTTAACCGATGGTGATAACGTTGAAATTATTCGCGACTATAATAAAGTGTAAATAGGAAATGACCATTGAAAAAAACAAGTAAAAATATCATAATATAAAAATGAAATACACTAGCGCTCCTAGCGTTCGCTTTGCTAACTGGCCCTCTTCATTTGGCGCATGCGCATGCGTAAGCCTCCTTTGCACATTGGGTAAAATAATAACAAAAAAAAAAAAAATAATAATACAGTAATACAGTACACAATCATGTACCGTACATGCATTGTATTAATTATTGTAATTACCTGATAAAATTGAAAGTTTTTTCCAAGGGTATACTCACCAAAGCACCGCGGTCTAGCTACTTAAATACTGTACTGTAATACCAAATAAAAGGGAAAATTTGTTTATTTTCTTACCGGTATATGTTGAGTTATTTAAAATTCCCGTAGTTAATACTGCAGTAATTAATAAATATCGGTAAGTGAAATTTCTTTTTAAAAAAAATTTACCGGTAAGTGAAATTTCTTTTTAAAAAAAATTTACCGGTAGTTTATTTTTCTAAAAAATTAATTAGCTAATTATTTTAACAAATAGTTTTATTTAAAAAAAGTTAGTTTTCCTAAAAAAAAATTTTTTTCATAAAAAAATTGAAATACTGTAGCTACATTTACTTAAAAAATACTGTGGTTGTACTAACTTACTTTTGGTAAATAAATTTTTTTTATTAATTGTGTCTCTCGCGTCAAATTAATAAATTTGACGAAGGAAACTATCGAAAGTTAATTTTCCTAAAAACTGATTTTTTTTTCTTAGGATTCTTCAAATCGCAAAGTCGTAAAAGAGCGGCAAATTTTACATCGACCCTAAAATATTGTTGTCAAAAGCCCCAATAAAATTCACTCCGACACTACAAGTCTGCAACAATGATTTACATGTATTGTCTAATCCATTATCATGTCCAATAACTTACTGTATAACTTTAAAAAACTTTTATAAAGTTTAAAACTAACAGTACGTATTTGCATAAAACGTCGAACTATAAAATGGAATTGAAATCTCAAATTAATCTGGTTGAAAAAGAAAATACAGCACTAAAAGAAAATTAAAGAACAAAAATTCTCCCTTTAAATTTATTTTGCAATTACACTGTATTTCCTTTTAAAATGCAATAAAAAAATTTTCGAAAAAAAAAATAAATCGTTTAAGATATTTTAAATGAATGTTCTTTATAAGTATCAAGTAATTCAATAATACATTTTTCATTTTGCGAAATTATAAATCAATCTTTGGTCAATAATACGTAAGTACAATGTTAAATAGACTGTAATTGCATTGAAATTATTAAATAAAATAAGTTTTATAAAATGTTTCTGTGCCAAACTAATAATGTTCTATATAATACTAATCAAATATAAACATAAAACACACACAAAATTATATATAATAATATTATTGTATATAAAGAAATTGACTAATTAACTGATTAGATAAAATCAGTTAAATTTTTCCCACTATTTGAATACATCATGGTGGCAGCATAAATTATACAAACTATTACGTAAGAAAATAATTTATAAATAAAAAAGAAAGAAAGAAAGAAAATTAAATTGACTAGCCAATAGAACTTTTCGGTACTTTAGCTCCAAATAATAATAAAAAAAATAAATTTTATAAATTAATTACGTAAATGATTACCAAATCATAATTATTATGAAGTAGTTATCCATTTAAAAAAATTAAAATGAGATCGATAATGAACATTTTATAAATTTTCATATTAATCTATAATAATTGTACAGTACAATATTCGTATTAATACTTTTGCTATTAATTCTTAGTTGAATTGTTAATTTCCTATTACAATTTTTTAAAAGTAAATATCCCAGTACACTGTATTATTGATTTTTTTATCAACAAAATTAAAAATGAATTAATTTCAAATTGAAATACATTTTGACATTAAAAAATAAAACTCACTGGAAAAAATTGCATCACGACTTCAAAATTAAATGTAAATTCATATTAAAAACAAAGTATTTTTTTTTTTTTGATAAACATTATTAATTTACGAGCTTTATATTTTTCGGGCAAAAATATATTTCAATTAAACATCAACTATTAACGTTTAATTTTAATCAATTTGTATGCATAATCAAAACTTAATTTTAAGATAAATTTTCAATATTCAAATTTAACTAATATGCAACTGTTCAACCAAAATCTTATGAGTGTAATAATAGAATCACGTAATCTGTGTCAACTGAGTCGTTTAGAGATCAAATCTGAGTGTGTTTTTGGTCAGCTTAAAATACCATTTTCTTATAACATTTTTATAAAAACTAGATATTCTAAGAATATTTTTATATTTTCTTATTTACAAAAAATATATATATCGCATTTGCATAAGTAGGGATAGAATATGAATTCTAAAACGCGCGATTAACACAAAACATCTAAAATATCTGTGGGCGTTTTTGGTTGTTGCGAAGAACAATCTTGCGATTCTTTCGTCTTCGTTGGCGGTTGGCAATTGGACGATGGCCTTTTGCTGGCACACATAGACGCTTGCTGGACATCCGATAAATTCGAAGAAATTAAAGCTTCAATGTCAGATATGCACGAAGTTAGAGATTCCTATTTAAATTAACAACAAAAAAAAATTAATTTCATTTGCAAATAATTTATTAATTACTGCAATAATTGTACTTACTTGAGAATGGGATGTAATTCGTAATAAAATTGCTCTTATAGCTTCAATGACTTTTAGTTCCAAACCAATGCGATAAGCCGCCACGCATAAACTGGCCACAGCGATTAAAGAGGGATTGCGGAAAGCAAAACTGAAATCTAAAAAAAAAAAAATTAAAATTAATTTAGTTTATTAAAGGAATTAAAATCATATAATACATGGGTCCAATACATTTAATCAAAGCGCTCGATTAATTATTAAAATGTTTCTAGTTAAAAAATAAGTTCAGTTTATTATTTATCGGTACCGTATTTTTAACTTTAAAATATTTTATATAAAAATTATTATTTTCTAAATAAAAGCTCGGTTAAAAAAAAGCAATCTAAGCAATGACGTCATCGAATTGCCGTGTCGGCCATTTTTAAAGTTCTCAAACATGTTGCTACATGTGCTTCCATTTGCACGTGTTATTTTGCCTCTCCTAGTCGCCGATTGCACTCCTTTTATTATACAATACATGTGCCTCAACCTCCATCTTTAAAAGACCAATCTGCCTCTCTCTCTCTCTTTCATTCAGCCTCATTTGCATACAGGTGCGCCTTTTGCCTACCGCTATTTTTAATGTAAACTTCCATTCAATAGGAAAGCATAAAAAAACGTCACTACATAAAACTGTCTCCCACTTTCAACGTAACTGGACCAAATAGCCGACAAACTAGCAACACCCACAACACGCCATTTTTAAATACCTACGTCCGCCATTTTTAAAAAAATTCCCCTATTAAATACAAGAGAGCAAAAAAAAAAAGTAAAAAACCAGCTGTTTCCAGACGAAATAAGAGGTGCGATGGACTCGGATCAAACAGCTGCCTAGGCAACATGGATGACGTCACAAATCTAAACATGTCAACAGATTAACCATTTTTCTCCTTCATTTGCAAATTTCAATTACAATTATTTTTTAAAAAATTAAAAATCCCAAACTTTTAATACAAAAATAAAATAAAAATATAAATCTATAATAAATTCATATTTTATTTATTTATTTATTTCTATTTTATTGCGTCTTGTGGACAATTGCATATAGTAGTTTCTATATAAATAGGCTTATTAGAATGGACAACTTAGAGGCGCTTTAATTAGCGTAATTCATATTTTAAAAGAATTACAAATAACCAAATTTAGATTAGGATATCTAATTAAATATTAAATTAAGCCATCTTATTTAATCATTATTCAAAACTGCATTTCTTTTTAATCAACTGCTACTCAAAAAAGCATAGGAGTGAGGCAAATAAATGAACTTAAATCATGTTTAGTCAAATTACAGTTGTAAGCAGAACATTACCAAGAGTTAACTACACCTAATACTGTTTCTACACGGATTTTTTATACACGAATTTGAAATTACACGGTTTCAAAATAAAATTTCATCCTCTTTTTACACGAGAAATTTTGAAATAACACGAATTTTTAACCAATTTCAAAAATATTCTTTGCTTATTTTAGGAATTTTTCAAATTTTTCATGCCTTTATTTATGTATTAATGATAATTTGATTATAGTACTGTATGTATTTTTCGGTAGCCCTTATATAATGTCACAGAATTCTCCCAATACTTTTTTTACACGTGTTTTTCAGGAACGTATCCCCGTGTAAAAACAGTATTAGGTGTATTTTTATTGCCGATGAAGAAATTGCGTCCCTAAAATCATAGTGTCACCCAAGAGGCATGCCCAACACTTTTGTTCTCCCAGGCCCTTAATAACATCATAGTTACTGATAACATTATCGAACTTTCAGCATAAACCTTGTAGCCTTCTTGTAGACTACTTTAAGTGACCACTTTCAAGGATAATGAATCTAGCTGTAACTTTTACGCAGCATATTATACTTAATTTGTAGTGCTATTAAATTGTGTGAGTGTTCATGTTTCATCCCCTTCGTATGCGTAGGCACTTAATGTTTCACTATAGACACAGACGCGCAATCAATGTCCCACACCGTCCATATGGCGTACTGGCACCCACAGCTCCGTTAATACACATCAAATTAAATGTTAAAAATGATCCATCTCAGTTTTTTTTTCTCTCCCTTATCTAACTGTACCTTACCTAAGCTGAACTAACCCCCTAGTTTTATTTGGCCCCTCTTAACCCATCGCACACCTTGTGTTTGAACGTCTGCAACAACCGTGTCCATCATTAATGACACACCACCAATGGTGTCTGCACAGTTAAGCTGAAACCCTTAAATTAACCACCTTTCCACTAATTATTTACCCTCAATTGACCGTACTTACGTATTTGACTAACTGAGAGCTCGTCGCTATTTGCGCAGATATGCCAAAATAAATGTTAAGACGGAACTGTAAGCATCTGCCAATGTTGACAAACGATGACAGCTGATATCGTTTTTAGAAATATCTCTACTCAATCGAAATGATTCAATATTTCATTAAATGACAGATGTCACCATCAAAATTTGAGTGAAAAAAAAAATAATCGGATTAATAACACTTTAAAGAATAAAATAAATAAGATCGATATAAACAAATAAATATTGTTTATCAATTTCTTCCTAACATATAAAAGCATTTAACTGGAACAAACTAAATATATTACCGTACAGTATATCAAATTAAAATAAATTACCGGATGCACTTTAATTTATTTTTTCTATGTTAATTTATAATTTTAAAATAAAAAAAAGTAATTATGATACGAACTATTTTTTTTTATAACAATATGTACAACATTTAAAATTAATGTTTTGCACTTTAATACTATTCAAATAACTTATGTAAATTTTCAAATTACAGTTTAAAATTCTTATTTCACCAATGTTTACTATCAAATGAGAACTGTGAAAACGATATTTGATAAAATAAGGTAAGTAAAGGAGGGGAATAAGTCCCGTGAAAATGGGATAATGATGGGGTTGTATGGTATCTGGCACCCACCAGGTATTGTGTGGGTAGGTGCAGTTTTAGCAAGGGATGGCTAGGAAAGGGGGGGATAGCACGAGCCAGCCAGCTAGACAAGGTCCCAGCTGTCATATTTATACCAACTTTTATCAGATACGTGAATGTCGTCACGAGTCCATTTCAAGATATTTGCGCACGTGCTCGGAGGTGATGGAGTGTGGGTGAGGGAGAATAGATTCCTCTATTCAAAGTGCTCGGAGTGACCATGTGGTAGCGCGTGTTTGGTCAGATGGAAACAAAGCACCACACTAAATTTATATTTTTTTATTCCGTCTATCTATCAGTCGTATTATCCATTAAACACCAGGTGACGTTGCTTTTGTAATTTAAGTGCGTGCGTGCGAAACAGACTAAATAAAATAAAAGTCAAAAAAAAAAAACTAGGGTAAACAATACATTTGTTCTCTTAAATTTAACCAGCCATATGATATATTGCTTTTTTACTGTAATTAACTTTAGTTTTTTTGCAAATTTCTCTAGGCTAAATTAAATCCACGAATATTTTTATTGCAAAAATAGAAAAGAAAAATGGTATATAAGTATTAAAAAAAACTACTGTATGCAAAGGTTTATTCTAAAATTTTCCAATAATTACTGTAGTGATTTTAATTTTAATGCCCAGTAGAATTCCTCATACATGTATTAGCCATTACCGCTCTCTGTTTAACCAACTCTCCAGAAACCAAAAATCGCCTTGATTTACAAATGCACAAAAGCATCAAAAATCTCGTTAATGAAAATATATAGAAATTAATCAATAATTAAATGTGTTAACAAGTCCATATAATTCATATTATTATTGGTTTTACACTGTAAACTCCGTATTAACCGGCTCCCCGATCCCTTGCATCGGCCCAGCAGGTTAACAGGAGCTCTACTGTGTGCAACTGTTTACTAGAGCAATATTCAATAAAAATATTAAAAGCTTTAGTAATAGTCGAAAACAATTTAAGGCAAAAATTTTAGAAATAATTTTAAAATTTACATAAGAAAAATAAAATTTAAAACCAGCTGTTACAGAATTACTTATGGCACGTGTCCTCGTGTAGAAGTGTAGGTAGTCTTATACAGGCGGCTCGTGCTCGCCTAATGAATGCCATTGATAGGTACGGTAAAAGAGTAGGACACAACGGGAGCGCCAACACAATGCCATCGCCGTCATCATTAAATATTATAAAAAGCCGAATAAAAGTTGACAACTGCGGAGACCTAGGACCGCCGTAGAAGGAGACCAGCCGACCCAGGTGCAAATGGGATAGGTAGAGGCAGAAGAAGAAAGAAAGAATAAGGGGGAATAACGACGTGGAAAAATTAACATAGGTTTGCCGACTAACTTAGCACGTGACACCACTTCTCTTTATTAATATTTGCCCACGTGCCTATAATAGCACCCGCCTCAAATAAAGATTTTTGAATTTTAGTTTTACTTTTTTAAAACTTCGATCAATTTTAAGTAGCCTACTGTATCAAGAAACTTTTCCATAATACGAATATTCATCCAATTTCAGAAATTTGATCGATCACTTATAAAACCAAATCATCATTCGCTTTCATTTGTTAAGTTTTAAATGAAGTAATTGTTATAAGATAGTACAAATATTTTATTTTAAATCAGATAAACTGGTACTATTCAATTTTTTAATGCTTTACAAATTAAAAATGTTTAAATACGGGTAATTCAAACATTTTAAAGCTCATTTTGTGCTATTTAAAATCATACTGCAGAAATAAATCATAAAAGATAGTTAACCATCAGGCCTGTTAACCATTCTAATGTAACTACGAGCCATCAAGTAATGATCACTATACAGTAATCTAAATAATCTGCTAAGAATTTGGGTCAACTCAATTATTTTAGTCAATTTTACTCCCTTTGCTAAAACACTATTTAGAATTTTAGATGAACCATACAAAATACTTTTTGTATTTATCTTCCGTTTTTTTAAAAAAAAAAATTATTATGCACGAACGTATGTAATTTTGGTTGAGTCTGAGTCAGATCGATGGGTGATAATAGAACAATAGCTGTCGGAAGGGATTGGTCAAATTTTGAAGGGGAAATAGAGTTTGTCTCGTGCCATGCTATTCAAAAATATTGAGAAGACAAAAATTCCCTTTGCCATTCTCGTCGTCATCTGCTTCACAGAGCTCCGCATATAAAAGAGGACCAAAATCCCCTTGCGTTTAGGTTTGTATTGGAAGTTGACAATGAATTGCGATGCACCATCTGCCCTTCCAATAAATTGCGACTTTAACTTCGTTGCCCTTCTTACAGTATATCAAAACTCAAATAATTCCTCTTTGTTAATACAATTATTACTATTGCGCAACTATTAATAATCGAGCGATCAGATTTGTACGTGTTAAAATCTTAAAAAGTGAATCTTACCTGTTGAAGATAGAGAGATGAATATCCTGGCGTGTAACTTGAGCTCGGCTATTTGCCTTATTTCCGGTAGCCTGGCTAATAAGGAGTCCAAAAAATTGTTGGATGTTACGGCGGCAATGTCCCAGTTCAAAGACTGTAATAATATTAATTCCCATTCCTTGAAAAAAAAAAAAAAATAATAATTACAATTTATTTAAATGCACACTTAAAATAAAAGCAAGATTTTAAATTAATTGTACTGTAGTTTATTTCCAGCCCATTTAAATTAGCCTTTTATAACCTTTTATTAATTTATTTCTGGAATTTAATAAATTAAAAGTTGAATGGAAAAAAAGTGCCGCAACGTGTATTTTTATATACAGTACAGTATTGGCATATACAATTTGAAATTTGCAATACAGAATTTGTACAATTAAAGATAAAAAAAATAAGTCTTTTATTACGGTAGTATAAATTAATTCAATAAGTACATTTGTATCAGCAATCTCTTAATTAATATTTAGCAGAATTCAATAAAAATTCAATTTATAACTTCTTAGTTATTTTCACACAGATTTAAAAGGGTAGTAAAAAAAATGTAGAGAATAGTTTTCATTCTTTATTAAATAATAAACTGAAACTGCAAATAATTTTTTTTTATAACATTCTCACCAGGGAAAATGCAAAAATTGGCATTTACATCCCTAAGCTGAAACTATAATAATTGGACTTGCTGTAGGTGGCGACTCCATAATTAATGGAGATGCAAAATAAATATAAAAAAACCACCCCTAGGGCGAGTTCTTTCAAAGCTATTGAACTCCGCAGGCTTCCCACGATAAGTATCGACGCGGGGGTGGACATATAAAAAGTCCCGTTCGATTTTCAATAGAATCATCTTACTAAAGATTTAGACCTCAACTTCCCCATTTAAACTTTCACTATAGGCTACTATTGTTTGTGGTCCAATTGTGTGCACTACTTTCACATGAGTACTCATTAGATGGGGAAAAGAAAGAAAAAGATAACTTACGAGAAGTTCTTGAAGTGTGATGGAATAATCGGTGTAATACATAAGTTGATCAGCGGAAAAATTAAAGCACTGTCCAAGTTTCGAAGCTACAAACAAGCACACGCATCCGACCAGCTGAAGTTTTTCTTTCGTCACCTTGCGAACGCTTAAAAAATTGTCCAAAAGTATCGTGGCCAACGGAAGAATTGAATCTTCACATTGTTGATCTTCGCATACCTAAAAAAAATTAAAAACCATTAGCTACACCTTAATTTTATAAAACCATAAACTAATAAAAAAAATTTATATAAAATATATTATCTGGATAATCTAAAAGATTTGAGACCCTTACATCATAAACATACGATTTTACATACAATTTTGCAGTTACAGTACAGTAAGACCTGTATAAGCCAGAATCATGCAATACCCAGCTATTTTGTTCATTCTTACATATTTATGTTTTAGCGCAAAATGGAAAAATGCAACCAATACTATGGAGCAATAATAATAATGCACGAGGTAGTCACTTAAAAATCTGAATATATCTCTAATATAGTCTCCAGTAATTATATATTGCAAATTTTATTTAAAATGCATTAGGCTACACTGTAATAAATTTTAAGTGAATGATGAATTTGTAATGGAATTTGAACATTTGTCCCTCACATTTGGCTTTATTGAAAATAAAAAAAATTTAGAATAGTTTTATATTTGGTGTATGGTTTTTGAATGATTTCTATTATGTCAGCATATTCTTTTTTATTGTAATTACCGTAAATTTACGGTAAAAAAATTACATGTTGTTTGCTTAAATTAAGGTTAGACAGTTTTTCCGCTTTAGAGCTACTTTAATATTGAGTTCACAAAAAAATTTCGCTCTTACAGGGTTTCGTCTTATACAGGGTCCGCCTTAAACAGGTTTTACTGTATCATACAATTAACAATAGACTATAGCTACAAATAATATAAAGTTAAAAATTAAATTTAGTTGGAATAAGAATAAGAACAGATTTGTGGTCAGGTATGTTGATGAATGGCAAACTGCGCTATTGTCAAGTCCTACCGGTGGTCGACTAAATATTTTTAACAAACTTTAAAGGACAGCTTAAAAAGAAATTCCAAACATTCTTCACCCTTCTTTTTAAATACCAATACCTGCTACCATTACAAAGAATAAAAAAAGATATTCTTATATTTTGTGAGGGAAAAGTTGATTCCTCGAAGAATAATTAATAAGAACAAAGTTTAACTCAGGTGAAAGAGATTTGCACACCCTATGGCACTGAGAGTAAAATTAGTTTTTTTAAAAAAAATTTAAATGGCGCAAGGAATAATTATATTAATAATAATAAATTTTAATAAATTATTTGTTTCCGACTTCTAAAAATCTTATGTATAAATCAAAGTTTAAAAGTCCAATAAAAGTGGATGAATAATATATTATTTACAGTACGGTATGTTATTATTTTATAAACGATTAGAAATACAGTACCGGTATTTTAAATAAATTTTTTTTTATCTTTTGTACATTTATTTAGATTTCGGAACTAACACCTTTAACACTTAATATTTTTTTAATTGTCTTTTCAACTCACTTTTTGATTTTTTTATAACTTTATAAGGTAATAACATTTTATAATTTAAATACTTTATTAAATATTAATAAATCTGATATTAACCTCAGCCATCCACGTGGTTAAAACCCGTCTCATTTCTGGTTTAATATGTGGTTGCACATCGAAATACGATTGTTTGAGAGTCCACCGGCGTTCTAGGTGCAGCATGTTGCTTAGGACCCTTTCATCTTCCAATAATTTCTTGTCGAGTTGAGACAGAACGGTAACATCTTGCAGTTGATTCTCGTAGCACAACAATTCCATTTTGACTAATTAATACGCACAGCACAGACCGAACTTTAGACTAGAAGCGGAACCGAAATTTCCGGTTAAACGAAGGAAATGAATTTTAAAAATAAAAAGAAAAAAAAATCGACCGAGTTTCACGTGTCCATACCCTAGCTTATAGGAGTGTCAGTACAGGAGCGTCTTGTCTCGTTCACGGTCTCGTAATAAAATAAAACCTTAACATACCTTCACTGCAGAAAATTCAGCTATGTAATGTCATTTCATTGGTCAAAACTTTTACCTTTCTCTCCAACATTCTCCCACTCCCACTCTTTCACGATCAAACCCCTCTTTTATCCCCTTTTTCACCCCATTCCTACGTACCAAAAACCTGTTTTCACTCCCTCTCTTCGTTGACGTCACGAAATCCCTACACGGATTCCATTATGTAACAAATCTATTGATAAAAGCTAGATAATAGTGTCCTAGAATTCCCTTGCGTTCGCAGATATGAATAGGACAAAACTTAATAGTAGTAACTCAGTCATCTAAAAAATCCCCCCGCTTTTTTTTACAACTTTCTTTCAGGATTCCGCCGCTTGCTTTACATTTGTTTAACCCTTTCATTCATAAGCCTACACTTTTCAACCAAACGAAATATTACTGTAAATTACTGTTGACAAACAATAAATAAAATCTAAATATTTTTAATTGAATATTTTTTAATACTACTGTACAATATACGAGCATTACAGGTATTTTTTTTTTTTTAATGAAAGTTAAATTGTTAAAAAAATAATGCAGAATTGTTATTATTTTTTAAAAAGTTACGCCTATACTGTAGTTGTTTTCATTTTAGTGAAAAAGCTACATAACTTCCATTATTACAGTTATACTAATAAAAAAACGCCAAAATGGTTTTAAGCACAATCATGTTCTTATAAAAGCTGATAAGTATTATAGTGTGTCCTTAAATTAACGTAGTTTTTAAAAAGCGAATAAATCAGTCAAATTTTAATGAAAATCAACTATTTTTTTATATTTACATAAAACAACACCTCCGATTTAATAATAAAAAACAATTTTTAGAATGTGACCTCTACAACTGAGTCGGCACGTAATAATG